>CAUYLG010046558.1:0-68033 GCA_963573385.1 Cacajao melanocephalus | reverse complement strand
TCGAGACCAGCCTGGCCAACATGGTGAAACCTCCATCTCTACTAAAAATACAAAAAAAAAAAAAATTAGCTGGGCATGGTAGTACACGCCTGTAATCCCAGCTACTCAGGAGGCTGAGGCAGGAGAATTGCTTGAACCTGGAAGGCGGAGGTTGCAGTGAGCCAAGATCTCACCATTGTACTCCAGCCTGGGCAACAGAGCAACACTCTCTACCTCCAAAAAAAAAAAAAAAAAAAAAAAAGAAAGAAACAAGAGAAAGAAATTTTGTTGTCGAGGTATAGTGCATTTAGACTACATGGAAATATTTGACTAACAAACACATGGAAGAAATTTAAAAGGGGACACAGATAAAGGAAAAGACTTCAAAAAGAGAATATTCAAAAGGCTAGTTGTTAGAACCAGCTATTTTTCTAACCTTATCATAGTCATCAAGGGCCAGGCACTGGAACTACAAAGGTGAATAAGAAGATAGACTCCACCTTTAGAATGTTAATTCCAGAAGGGCAGGAATTTTTATCTGTTCACTGTTGTATCCCTAGCCTGCAGCCAAGTACTAGGGGTGTAGGGGTGGAGGTGTGGCTCAATAAATATTGCTTGAATAACCAGATCGGTAAGACACATTCTCACTTTAGTGGAGGACTTATTCAAGGAAGTCCGTAGTTAAAATGTAGTGTGATGAGGGCGGGGCACGATGGCTCACTCCTGTAATCCCAGCACTTCGGGAGTCCGAGGCGGGTGGATCATGAGGTTAGGAGTTCAAGACCAGCCTGGCCAAAATGGTGAAACCCTGTCTCTATTAAAAACACACACACAAAAAGTAGCCGGGCGTGGTGTTGGGCACCTGTAATTCCACCTACTTGCGAGTCTGAGGCACAAGAATTGCTTGAACACAGGAGGCGGAGATTGCAATGAGCCGAGATCATGCCACTGCACTCCAGCCTGGGTGACAGAGCAAGAATCCGTTTAAAAAAAAAAAAAAAGTCATGTGACGAGTTATAAATACGTGATAGAATGTTACAGGAGCCCGAAAGAGACATAACTAACTCTGCCTAGGAAAGAAAATAGGTGGGTAGGAAGGTTTCCCTAAGAAATAATACTTGAGCTGTTGTGAATGATAAGCCCCACTTAGGTAGAGAAAGAGAGGAACAGAGTTAAGGGAAGAGAAAGAAAACATAGCATGAGTAAAGACACAGATTCATGCAAGATACGAGGAGCAGCAGTTTGGTATAACTGAAATGAGATAGGGAATGGCCAGAGTAAAATAATAAAGACTCCTGAATATTGGGCTAAAGAGCCCAAAGTTATTAAGAAGCGAATAAAGAGTTTTAACTGATTGGCATGATTGAAATAAAATTTGGAACTAGTCGGGCATGGTGGCTCACGCCTGTAGTCCCAGCACTTTGGAAGGCTGAGGTGGGGGGATCACCTGGGGTCAGGAGTTCAAAACCATCCTGGACAACATGGTGAAACCCCATCTTTACTAAAAATACAAAAATTAGCTGGGCGTTGTGGCATACACCTGTAATCCCAGCTACTCAGGAGGCTGAGGCAGGAGAATCGCTTGAACCGGGGAGGCAGAGGTTGCAGTGAGCCGAGACCGCGCCATTGCACTCCAGCCTGGGCAACAGAGCAAGGCTCCGTCTCAAAAAATATATATATATATTTTTTTGGAACTATTCTTTGTGGGAATGTGAAGGATAAACTGAGGTGGTAAAAGACTAGAGATTGCAAGGAGGCTATTTCAGTTATCTTAGAAAGAGATGTTGAAGGTGTGATTTAAATTATTGACAGTGAGACTGGAGAAGAGGAGATGATGATAACTTTGAGAGGACTGAAGAAGAAAATGGATGGAACTAAGTGTCTGATTACTGAGGGAGAAAGTGTTCACAGTAACTCCCAGATATGAAATTTGAATGTCTAGAAGAAATTGTTATCATTAATTGAGAAGGAGAATACATATGGAGATACACTCTTTGGTTCCTTGTTCCTCAGTCATTGACATGACTACTCAAATTATTTCCTTAAATGTCAGTTGGAGAATGTCAGTCACTTCTCTGATCAAAAACATTTAATGCACGTTGAGTATGGTGGCTCATATCTGTAAATCCAGCACTTTGGGAGGCTGAGGCAGGAGGATCGCTTGAGGCTAGGGGTTTGAGACCAATCTGGAAAACATACCAAGACCCTGTCTCTACAAAAAAGTAAAAAAATTAGCTGGGCCTGCTGGTACATGCTCATAGTCCCAGCTACTTGGGAGGCTGAGGCAAGAGGCTTGATTGAGCTCAGGAGGTTGAGGCTGTCGTGATCGATGATCCTACCACTGCACTTTAGTCCGAGAGACAGAGTGAGACCTTGTCTCATACAAAACAAAAACAAAACTGTTTAATGCTACCTCATGGCTTGTAGAAGAAAACCCAAATCCTTTAGTAAGATACTTCAGGTGTGCCATAATCTGGCTCCAACATACCTTCTAGTTTCCTTTGCACTCCATGTTCCAGCCCCATGAGACTATAATGCATTCCCAGGACACACTGTGGCCTCCATCTTTCACCAGTTATATGACCTTGAGTAAGTTCCTTAAACTCTCTGTGCCTCATATCCTTATCTGTAAAATGGAGACAATAGCATCTTCCTTATGGGGTTTTTGTAAGGAATAAGGACATCCAAAACACTTAGAATAAATAGGGTTTGGCACATAATTAAGGATCACTCAAAAAACATTTTTTAAATCGATTGTAATGCCTTTTCTTGTTTTCTTATTGAGAGACATAATCCCAGCCTTCTAGGAACTTTCAGTTGCCTTGTGAAGAGTAAGAGAGGCAGGCATTGTAAGTCCTTGAAAGTAGAGATTGAGAGACTTAGATTTTTTTTTCCCCCTGAAAGTGATTATTATAGAATTTTGAGCAGGGAAGTGATGTGACTGGATATGTGTTTTAATGATATCAGTGTATCATCAATGTGGAGAATGGGCTGAAAGGGGAAGATAAGTTTAGTTTTACACATACTGAATTTGAGGTGCTGGTAGAATTTCTAAGTGGAGATAATGAGTAGGAGGTAAGAGTTTGGAGTGGTGCCGTCTAATGGAGGTATAATGTGAGCCATGTATGTACTTTTAAATTTCTAATACCCACATTTTAAAAAGTAAACAGATGGGTACAAAAAGCAGTTGGAAAGAATGAGTAAGACAGTATTTGACAGCACAACAGGGCGACTATAGTCAATAATAACTGAATTGTCCATTTAAAAATAACTAAAAGAGGCTGGGCACAATGGCTCACACCTGTAATCCCAGCACTTGGGGAGGCTGAGATGGGCAGATCATCTGAGGCCAGGAATTTTAGACTAGCCTGGCCAACATGGTGAATCCCCTTCTCTGCTAAAAATACAAAAATTAGCCAGGCCTGGTGGTGGGTGCCTCTAGCCCCAGCTACTCAGAAGACTGAGGCCGGAGAATCGCTGGAACCTGGGAGGTGGAGGTTGCAGTGAACGGAGATCACGCCACTACACTCCAGCCTGGGTGATAGAGCAAGACCCTTTCTCAAAAACAAACAAACAAACAAACAAACTAAAAGAGTACTATTGGATTGTTTGTAACACAAAGGATAAATGCTTGAGAGGAAGCATACTTCATTTAGCATGATGTGATTATTGTGTATTGCATGTCTGTATCAAAGTATCTCATATATCCCATAAATATATACAACTACTATGTACCCATAAAAGTTTTAAAAAAAACTAAACAGAAACACATAAAATTAATTTTTCTTATGTTATGCCATTAACCTAAGTAAAATTGATTTTAATGATACATTTTATTTAACCCCAAAATCTTTATTTTTTATACCTAAAAAATGAACATTTCAGCACGTAATCAATATAAAATTTAAGATATTTTCCATTCTTTTTTCATACTAAGTCTTTGAAATATGATATGTATCTCAATTTGAACTAGCCACATTTCAATTGTTTCATAATTACGTGTGACTAATTGCTATCATACTAGACAGTTCAGATATAGACCTTAAGAGAGGTCAGGACTACAAATAAACATTGGGAGTCATCAGTGTTCAAGTGTAATATGTCATGCAATGTGTGTTAGTTCAGCAATTGAGATGATGTGGAACGAAAAAAAAGGATGAGGAAATATATAGGAGGTGGTAGAAGAAAAAAGGGCCTGTAAAAGGAAGTTTGAAAATAAATAGAGCATAAATTGGGAGCAAGTATTATCATGGAAACCAAGGAAGAGGGAGTTTTGAGGAGAGTAGTCAACAAGGTCAAGTGCTCTGAGATATGTATTTATTATATAATTTTTTTTTTCCCCAGAGACAGCGTCTCACTCTGTTGTCTAGGCTAGACTCAAACTCCTGGGCACAAGCAATCCTGCTTCAGCCTCCTAAGTAGCTGGGACTACAGACACAGGTCACCTCACCCAGCTATATGTAATTTTTTTTTTTTTTTTGGAGACATAGTCTTGCTCTTACCCAGGCTGGAGTGCAGTGGTATGATCTTAGCTCACTGCAACCTCCACTTCCCGGGTGCAAGCAATTCTTCTGCCTCAGCCTCCCGAGTAGCTGGGACTACTGGCACACACTGCCACGCCTGGCTAAATTTTTGTATTTTAGCAGAGTCAGGGTTTCATCGTGTTGCCCAGGCTGGTCTTGAACTCCTGACCTCGTGATCTGCCTGCCTTGGTCTCCCAAAGCGCTGGGATTACAAGGGTGAGCCACTGCACCCAGCCATAATTTTTATAGAGTTATTATAATAAGGGTTTGGCCACCTCTGATAGGAATTATTTAAGTATAAGTAGACTGCTTATTTAATAATTATTCTGATAGGAATTATTTAAATATAAGTGGATTGCTTCTGGTGAGGTAGTTATTGGGAGTAGATACCATTTCTTCATTCTGTGCATAGTTGTAAAATGTTATTGTTCAATTTCATTACAACCTATGTGTATTGCTTTTCTGTGAACTTGTCCCACAGTCACAGTGACCAATCATTTATCCCTACTGGACTGGAACAATTCCAGTTTAAGCCTGCTTTTCAAATATAATCTTTTCTAGGGCCTATTTTATTCTCAGAAGTGTCCCAGTTTGGATAATAAATTATTTGGCTACCTCGTATGTAGTTGATGTAACTTTCTTTCTTTCTTTTCTTTTTTTTTTTTTTGAGATGGAGTTTCACTCTTGTTGCCCAGGCTGGAGTGCAATGGCGCGATCTTGGCTCACTGCAACCTCCGCCTCCTGGGTTCAAGGGATTCTCCTGCCTCAGTCTCCTGAGTAGCAGGGACTACAGGCATGCACCACCAGGCACAGCTAATTTTTTTGTGTTTTTAGTAGAGACTGTGTTTCACCGTGTTGGCCAGGCTGGTCTGGAACTCCTGACTTCGTGATCTGCCTGCCTCAGCCTTCCAAAGTGCTGGAATTACAGGCATGAGCCACTACGCCTGGCTGTTGATGTAACTTTCAACACTTAGAGCCCAACTGTGAAGTTACCCATAGTGATATACTCATGGATAGGGAAGTGCTTGAAACAAATGTAGGTATCACTTACTATAGTTTTAATTGCCTCCCAGCTAGGCCGGGGCTTCTCTTTGAACTTCTCTTGAGGTTTTCTGAAGGGAAATTAAATCAGCAAGGCCTGCCAAATACGACTGTGACTGAATCTTCTTTGTGAACTCAAATACGTCTATACATTCCCACCCTATTCACACCACCAGGATGATGAAAGTGATTTATGATACACTTGTTATGTGCCAGATGCTCTCCTTTACAACTTACATGTATTTATTTACTACTTACAACAATCTTATGAGGGAGGAGTGCTAATTATTTTCATTTCACAAATGAGGAAGGTCATCAGACAGGATTTGGAGCAATGCAGTTTGGCTTCAGAGCCTATGCTCTTCACTACGACTTAGTACTGCCCTGTAATATCATCTTGCTTTTCAAATGCCCCTTCCTTCCCTTTTCATCTTCAGTAGCTTTCTCACTGGTACTAAAACTGAATTAAACCTTTCAATGGGGGAATACTGTTTGTTTTTATAAGTTTAATATTAATTATTTGAATTATGGAAGATGATATACAAAGAACAAGAGATCTTTATTATCTAGTCATTACTTCAGAATTTGATATTTTGCTTTTTTATGAGATGAAGATATATATGTCAGTGATTTTGTGTTTTTCTTTTAAACGGTCTACAGTACTTTTTTTTTTGAGACAGAGTCTCAATGTGTCACCCAGGCTAGGGTGCAGTGACGCCATCTCGACTCACTGCAACCTCTGCTTCCCCGTTCAAGTGATTCTCCTGCCTGAACCTCCTGAGTAGCTGGGATTGCAGGCGCATGCCAACACGCCTGGCTAATTTTTGTATTTTTAGTGGAGATGGGGCTTTCACCATGTTAGCCAGGCTGGTCTCGAACTCCTGACCTCATGATTTGCCCACCTCGGCCTCCCAAAATGCTGGGAGTACAGGGGTGAGCCACTCACCCGGCCTCATAGTACTTTTTTGATAACTGATTTTGAGAGCCTTCTTGGAACAGACGGTTTTTAGGGGGAAAAAAATGAATATAGAATTTTTAGTAACTACTTATAATTATGATGTATTACTACATTCTCCAAAATATAGCAGCTTAAAATAACAAATACTTATTTTCCCATAGTTTTTGTGGATCAGGAATTCAGAAGGGGCATGTCTTGGCAGTTCTTGCTCAGGATCTTTCATGAGGTTACAGGCAAGCTGTTGACTGGGGCTGCGGTCATCTGAAGCCTTGACTGGGGCTCACTTAGTTGTTTGGAGGTGGCCTTAGTTTATTGTCACATAGGTCTCTCCATTGGACTGCTTAAGAGTCCTTATGACATGGCAGCTGGTTTGCCAGAGCAAATGATAGAAGAGAAAGAGCAAGAAAAAACCACAAAGTTTTTTATGACCTAATTTCATCATGTACTGTCACTTTTGTGGAATCTATTGGTCACACAAGCCAACCCTGATGCAGTGTGGGAGTGCCCTATATAAAGATGTGAATACCAGAAGATAAGGATACCAGAAGGGTCACTGGGGGCCATCTTGGAGGCTAGCTACCACAATCTACCCTATATTAACATTGCTCCCACATGCAAAATGTACTCACCTTCCCCCAAGATTCTCAAAAGTCCCATTTAATTGCAGTATCACTTCAAAGTTTAGAGTTTTGTTATATAATGAATTTCAGGTATGAATGAGACATCTCAGGTGTAGTTTCATAAGTACAACTCCCTGAGTACGGTTTCTCTATCTGAAGACCTGTGAACCAAAGAAAAACGTTAGCTTCCTCCATGCATACTCAACATAAAACGGTAGGACAGACATAAGCTGACTACTCTATAGACACTCCTATTCAGAAAGGGGGAATAGGAAAGTCACACAAGAGTAACTGGTCCTTAGCAATTCTGAAATTCAGTTAGGCACAGGTTGGCTTTTCCCTGATTAGGTCTCGGAGCCTGAGAATAATTTTCTATTTCCTTGGTTCTTGTTTCCGTGGTCTGAGTCATCCTTCTTTTTTCATGGAAGATAACATGTTTTTGCAACCAAGTAGTTTTTTTTAACCTGCTTTCTGCTGGTAGAAGTTTGTAAGGTGGGGGAATCCAGAGACCTCTTTTCCTTTTGTACTGTCTATGTCACTTTCAGTCCAAGCTGGTAAACGTTTCTGCCACTATAATTCTCTTCTGCTAATATAATTCTCCAGATATCTCCTGTCTTCCTCACGGCCATGTATATTGATGGAAATGAACCCCATTCCAGTTCCAGAGGTTGAAATTTGCTTGATTTAATCCAAACATGATAGTTTCATTCGCCTTGCCAAGCACTGATTAAGACTTGGTCAAGTGATGCCATCTGGCCAGTGTGACAGAAGAGGAAGATTGTTCAGGGGTTGCTGTGAAAGGTTTTCTTTTCTGACAAAAACATCTCCAGGGAAGAAAGCTTGTCTCTTCTGTTAGACATTGGTATGCCTGCATAACATACTTACGGTTGTCATTTCCTGGTTTTGAGGCTGGCCGAAGAAAAAGATGGAAAACTCTTAGGTTCTTCATTATGTAATTGTGCGACTGCATTAATCAATGCTGGAAAACCAAATTTTCTTTATTTTAAGATCAGTTGCTTGTTGTGGTCATGAATTTCAAGTGAAACCTAGTCCATATGGCTGTGCGGGGTTGTTTTTTGGAGGGGGATGGAGGCCAATTGCTCAGGTGAAGACTGGAGAAAGTGGATAATGAAGTACAAGCAAGATTATGTGATTACTTTTTTGCCAAGTACAGTGGGTGTCCTTCACAATGAAGGGATTATAATTATGGCTATTTCTTTCCCCTGTCCTCTCTCCTCACCCCTTTCCACTGTCTCTACCTCTTCCCTGTGCCCCTGCTCCTCTCTCCTGTCCTCTTCCCCTTCACTTTTCCTCATCCTATATTCCCTTCCCCTTCCTCCTTCTCTTCCTCCTGTGAAGCTTCCTAATTCTCAGTCTCTGAGCTACCATTTATTTGCATGCATTCTCTTATTCAGTTCTTATAACGATTCTGTCTAATAGGTACAGATAATATTCTCAGTATTTAGTTGAGAGATTAAGCAACTTGCTCATGATCATGCAGCTAAAAAGTGGCCACCAGGCATCTAGCTCAAGCCAATATGATTCCAAAGTCTGTGCTTTAACTGCTATGCAGGAGTGAAAGGAACTCTTCCACAAGATTCCTTCTGGCCAGGTGTGGTGTCTCATGCCAGTAATCCCAGCACTTTGGGAGGCCAAGGCAGGTGGATCACCTGAAGTCAGGAGTTCGAGACCAGCCTGATCAACACGGTGAAACCCTGTCTCTACTAAAAATACAAAAATTAGCCAGGTGTGGTGGTGGGTGGCTGTAATCCCAGTTACTCAGGAGGTTGAGGCAGGAGAATCGCTCGAACCTGGAAGGCGGAGGTTGCAGTGAGCCGAGGTCGCACTACTGTACTCCAGCCTGGGTGACAGAGCGAGACTCCATCTCAGCAAAAAAAAAAAAAAAAAAAAAAGAAGGACAATTTGCTGGCTGTCTGTGTTAGACTAGTTAAGTTCGCATACCTAACTGGTGGATAGAAATAAACAGAAAACCAGGATCAAAGCTGTAATTCTTTTGGGAGCCAACATTGTAGCTTTAAAAGAATCAAATTTTAAATGTTTATTTTCCTTTAAAAGGAAGAAAATGGAAGCCCAAAAATTTAAAACAAGGTCAAGATTCTAATTTCTCTAACTGGTTCTTTGTTTGTTAAATTAGCTGGTTCTGTACAGACCTGATTATTTTGCCACAGTTTAGGTAGCTTGATGAGTAAAATTTCAGTCCCAGGTCCTCTCACCCACCCCCACTTATAATGAGTTGTTAAAAGGGTGGCCACCACCTCCAATATTTCTCTTTTTTCCTAGAATACTTTACACCATGCAATGGCCAGGAGACCTAAGGGAATGAATCTTTGTTTATTAGTGTCCTGATTATGCAGTTGTTTAATGGGAGTCATATTTAGTTTTGACAAGTATCTTTTCTTTTTAGAAATAGGAAATTGGTCTCAAAAATGCTCAAGTAGTCTTCTGTTTCTGGTGGTCTTACCAGTCTGTAACCCATTGGGACTTCTTAGGAATTCAAGTTTTTTTTGAGGACAGTGCCTTAAAGAAGAAAATGTTTTCTTTGTAATCCAATTTGGGTGTTGTTTAGAGAAAGTGAAATATAGTTTGGAGGTAGGCAGTCTTCTTGTCCTAAGGCATTTACAGTTTTTGAATATTCACTTTTACTTATTTAAAAGCCTTAGAGGAAAACAGCTATACCTACTTTTTTATTATGTAAATTAATTTACATACTGACTGTAATTGTTTATACAGGGGATTTTGACTGTGGTATTGTTTGCCTAAGGAAGAAAACATAGTAACAATCTTGTCATGCAATATTTACAGTCTGCAAGCAGTATATATTTAGGGAATCTTGCTAAAATATTGCATGACAGGAGATTTCAATAAGCATGTTTAAGTGAATTCTAAGAAACCAGACAGAAAGGAAATATGCCTCTTTGGTTCTGAAACATTTATCTCCCTGGGTGGAAAAGGGTAGGGGTAAGCCTTTGAATGACAGATAGTCCAACAGAAAAATTCACATTAATCTGTGGTTTAATGTGTTCCCTAAATGTCTTAATTGCTTTTAAGCCATGTAAATAAATAACATTCAAAGGATGTAAATTAATATCCTAAGAGAATGACTTCCATGATCTAAGGGCTCCTATCTCAGATAATATTTATAAGGCACTACAAATAATTTTCAGCCTAGAATGAAGAAACCTGCAGTTGGGAAACATGAGTTTACCACCTATTAAGGTAGGAATATCTTTTTTTTGTTTTGTTTTTCCAAGAGGCTTATCCTTGCCCGAGGTATTCACATGCTACTTTACAAAGGAAGGAAGGATCAACTCTCCTAGGGAGAGGATAGGCTTAAGTAGAACCTCAGAGAATCTTGGATTGCTAGAGCTTAATGGCAGTCACAGCACTTTAAAGCTAGCAATTGAACCTGAAAATGAACTCAACATAACTTTATTTCTTTAATTTCTGAACAGAACATTTTATGTCTTATACAAAGAGGTTAAAGTAAGTTTGTTTTAAATTAGCATCAAGTTTCTGAATTAAAAATGAAGGCATCTGGTCATAATGTTTCTTGCTCTCCTCTCAAATGATTAAAACAGAAATCTACAAACTGATTACCATTTTGGAGAAGTTTTAATATTGAACTTTGATTCATAAAACTCAGCTTATTCTCTCATTCTTGCATCTAGGAGTGACCCCTCCTTCCACCTCCCCAACACCTGAAGCTTCTGTGGTATTTTGAACTTTGACCATGACTCATGATGAGAAATACATTTTATGTAATGACCCAGTATATATAAAATACCTGTAACTATGTATATACGTACATGAAACCCAAGTTTCACGGGACAAAATTCACACCGTGTAATACCACATTTTTTTCTATTCCAGTAAGAAAAAGAATGTTAGTCAGACCCACAAAATTGATTTCATGGCTCACTAATGAGTTGGGACCAACAGTGTGATAAAACACTATCAAGATTTTAAGAAGTAATATGATTAAACAAGCACATTCTTATTCACTTTCGGGAATGCTGAAGCAAAATAAAACCTCCCTTCCTTTACGTTGCCCGCCCCATTTTTACCTAACTACTTATTTTCTTCACATGTTATATTCAGATCTAGGATTTTACAGATTGAAAAATGGAAAGGCGGCTGGGCGAGGTGGCTCACGTCTGTAATCCCAGCATTTTGGGAGACCAGCCTGGCCAACATGGTAAAACCCCCATCTCTACTAAAATACAAAAATTAACTGTGCGTAGTGGTGTGAGTCTGTAATCCCAGCTATTCAAGAGGCTGAGGCAGGAGAATTGCTTGAACCAGGGAGGCGGAGGTTGAAGTGAGCCAAGGCCCTACCACTGCACTCCAGCCTGGGCAACAAAGTAAGACACTATCAAAAAAGAAAGAAAGAAAGAGAGAGAGAGAGAGAGAGAGAAGAAAGAGAAAGAGAGAGAAAAGAAAGAGAGAGAGAAAAAAAGAAAGAAAGAAGGAAGGAAGGAAGAGAGAGAGAAAGAAAAAGAAAGGAAAAAAGAAAAAAGAAAGAAGGAAGGAAAGAAGGAAGGAAGGATGGAAGGAAAGAAGGAATGAAGGAAGGAAGGGAGGGCAATTAAAAAAAAAAAAGGCTGGGCGCAGTGGCTCACACCTATAATCCCAGCACTTTGGGAGGCTGAGGCGGGCGGACCACCTGAGGTCAGGAGTTTGAGACCAGCCTGACCAACATGGAGAAACTCTGTCTCTACTGAAAATACAGAAAGTTAGCTGGGTGTGGTGGCGCATGCCTGTAATCCTAAGTACTTGGGAGTCTGAGTCAGGAAAATGACTTGACTCTGGGAGGCAGAGGTTGCCATCAGCCGAGATAGTGCCATGGCACTCCAACCTGGGTAACGAGAGGGAAACTCCGTCTCAAAAAAAAAAAAGGACTTTACTTTTTAGAGCAGTTTTAGGTTCATAGCAAAATTGAGAGGAAGATACAGAGATTTCCTTTATACTCCCTGCCTCTCCCATTATCACCATGCCACACCAGGGTGGGGCATTTGTTACAACTGATGAACCTACAGAAGTCCCCTCTTATCCTCAGTTTCAGTTACCCACGGTCAATTGCTGTTTGAAAATACTAAATGGAATATTCCTGAAATAAACAGTTGATAAGTTTAAATTGTGTGCCATTCTGAGTAGCATGTTGAAACCTTGTGCTGTCTGTCCTGTTCTGTCCTGACTGGGATGTGAATCACCCATTTGTCCAGTGTATCCCTGTATATACTCCTAACCTATTAGTTTTGGTTACCAGATTTACTGCGGCAATATCTCAGGGCTTGTGCTCAAATAACATTTGACTTAATAATGACCCTAGGCTGGGTGTGGTAGCTCACACAGGCAATCCCAGTTTTTTAGGAGGCCGAGACATGAGGATCTTTTGAGCACAGGGGTTTGAGGCAGCACTGAGCCACGATGGTGCCACTGTACTCTGGCCTGGCAACAGAGAAAAACCCTGTTTCAAAAAAGAAAAAAAAAAGTAAAAAGGCCCCAAAGTGCAAGAGTAGTGATGCTGGCAATTTGAATATGCCAAAGAGAAGCCGTAAAGTACTACCTTTCAGTGAAAAGGAGAAGGTTCTCTAATAAAAAAGAAAAAAAATCACATGCTGATGTTGCTAAGATCTGTGGTAAGAACAACTCTTCTATCTGTGAAATTGTGAAGGAAAAAGAAATTTGTGCATGATATAAGGAGAGTTGGGTACTGTCTGTGGTTTCAGGCATCCACTGGGGATCCTGGAATGTATCTTCCTCTGATAAGGAGGAGCTACTGTACGTTGACAAATCATTACCACCCAAACTCCATAGCTTACATTAGAGTTCACTTTTGGTGTTGTACATTCTATGGGTTTGAATAAGTGTTTAATGACATGTCTCCATCATTGTAGTGTCATACAGAGTATTTTCACTGCCCCAACAATTCTGTACCCCACCTATATTCATCCACTCCCCAAAACCTATTAACCACTGATCTTTTTGCTGTCTCCATAGTTGCCTAGAAAGGAAATTTTTATGAAGGTTAGCTTCAGGAGTGGAAGAAGTTGCAACCAGGGAGTGTCTCATAGAATAAATAATCTGTTAATGAATGAAACAGCTGTAACTTGAGTATGACTATCAGATTCTTGCTGGATACACCTTAAACCTATTGTAGAGGTAGTCTTTTATTGTAGCTATACTTATTTTATGTGTTAGATGAGTCTTTAGAGTGCTCATCTAGGCCGGGCATGGTGGCTCACGCCTGTAATCCCAGCACTTTGGGAGGCGGAGGCGGGCAGATCATGAGGTCAGGAGTTCAAGACCAGCCTGGCCAACATAGTGAAACCCCGTTTCTACTAAAAATACAAAAAATTAGCCAGGTGTGGTGGCGGGCGCCTGTAATTCCAGCTACTCAGGAGGCTGAAGCAGGAGAATCTCGCTTCAACCCAGGAGGCGGAGCTTGCAATAAGCTAAGATCACGCCCTTGCACTCCAACCTGGGCAACAAGAGTGAAACTCCATCTCAAAAAAAAAAAAAGAAAAAGAGAATGCTTATCTAAATACATTAATGAGAATGTATTGATTAAATGTTTATTAGGAGATATTTAATGTTTCTGAATGGTCTTTTTCTTTTCTTTTCTTTTTTTTTTTTTTGAGATGGAGTATTCCTCTGTCGCCCAGGCTGGAGTACAATGGCTTGATTTCACGTCACTGCAACCTCTGCCTCCCGGATGCAAGCGATTCTCCTGCCTCAGGCTCTGAGTAGCTGGAATTACAGGCATGTGCCACCATGAGACGGGGTTTCTCCATGTTGGTCAGGCTGGTCTCCAACTCCTGATCTCAGGTGATCCACTCACCTTGACCTCCCAAGGTGCTGGGATTACAGGCATGAGCCACTGCACCTGGCTTTTTATGTCTAGTTTATGGTCATTTAAATGAATCCTGGCCGGGCGCAGTGGCTCACTGCGGGTGGATCACCTGAGGTCGGGAGTTCGAGACCAGCCTGACCAATACGGAGAAACCCAGTCTCTACTGAAAATACAAAATTAGCCATTGCATGCCTGTAATCTCAGCTACTTGGGAGGCTGAGACAGGAGAATCACTTGAACCCGGGAGGTGGAGGTTGCGGTGAGCCAAGATCCCACCATTGCCCGACAGCCTGGGCAACAAGAGCAAAATTCCATCTCAAAAAAAAAAAGAAAAAAAAAAAAAGAATCTGCTTTTAAAAAATTCACAAATTTTTCTAGAATTCACAAATTCTTTTGCATTATAGCAAATAATACTAGAATATCGACTCCAGAAAGGCAGGGATTTTTGTGTATTTCATTCACTGGTATATCCCTGACTCCTAGAATACTACCTGACACATACCTGGTACTCATTAAATACGTGTTCAGTGAATCTAGACCTAGTGTTTCCTAAAGGTTTCCCAAACAGGAACGCTCCTATAGTCATAAGGTATGGAAGGTTATACACAGTATTGCTGGTCAGCATTCCTCATCACATTGTCTAGAAGACCCTTGAGCCAAGATCACATTTAAAATAACCTCATTAAATTAGAATTGTTGCTTTAAGTGAAGCAATTGATGCAGAGAAAGGAAGAACAAATAACTAGTGGAAGACAGAAGAATTTCTAATATGAATAATAATAACCATTTATTGAGTGTTTAATAGCTTCACAGGAAGGGAGGAATATTATTCAGTTCTCACAACTCTGAGAAGTAGATACTATTTTTAGTTCCTTTTGGAAGACATTGAGATTTGGAGGATTTAAGTGAATAGCTCAAAATTACATAGCTAGTGAGTAATTAAACTGGAATTTGAACCCAGGTGTAATGTTTTAAACATAATAGTACTTGAGGTTGAAGCTTATTAAGATCCTGAAGTAAGACGGGACATGGTGGCTCACACTAGTAATCCCAGCATTTTGGGAGGTCGAGGCGGGCAGATCACCTGAGGTCAGGAGTTTGAGACCAGCCTGGCCAAGATGGTGAAACCCCATCTCTACTAAAAATTACAACAAAAAAATTATCTGGGCGCGGTGGCGCATGCCTGTAATCCTAGCTACTTGGGAGGCTGAGGCAGGAGGATCACTTGAACCCATGAGGCAGATGTTGCAGGGAGTCAAGATTGTACCATTGCCCTCAAGGCTGAGCGACAGAGCAATACACTGTATTGTTTAGGGGATAATAACAAGAGAAAAATCTATACATGTTCAGTGCAGATTTTATACATATATTTCACATATTTTTATACATTACATAGGTATACGTGTGTGTGTTTATATATATATATATATATATATATATATATATATGGTTTATTATTACTTTGTTTTGTTTTGTTTTGAGACAGAGTCTTGCTCTGTTGCCCAGGCTGGAGTGCAGTGGCACAATCTTGGCTCACTGCAATCTCTGTCTCTCAGGTTCAAGTGATTCTCATGCGCCAGCCTCCCAAGTAGCTGGGATTACAGGCATGCACCACCAGTCCCAGCTGATTTTTATATTTTTAGTAGAGATGGGGTTTCTCCATGTTGGCCAGGCTATTCTCCAACTCCTGACCTGAGGTGATCTGTCTGCCTCAGGCTCCCAAGTGCTGGGATTACAGACTTGAGCCACCTTGCCCAACCTTTTGAGCTACCCCGCCCAGCCTGAGAAATTCTCAATTGGAATACTTGGTAAACCTGTTCTATCAAATGAAATATCAATATTCTAGTCAAACAACTCTGTATCCCTTTACTATTATCTAGCATTCTAACACCTTTTCAAGAGTGCATGCATTTTCTTTGGTAATTTCCTACTTGAAAATACCCAGCTCACCACCCCCTCTACCCACCACACAGTAACTATATGAGGAGATAGGCATATTAATTAGCCTGACTATAGTCAAGTTAATGTATATATATATCAAAACATATGTACATTTTATTTTAAACTCTTATGTGCATACCCATGTACGTCTTAAATATATACAGTTTTGTTTTGTTTTGAGATGGAGTCTTACTTTGTTCCCCAGGCTGGAGTGCAGTAGCACGAACTTGGCTCACTGCAAACTTCACCTCATGAGTTCAAGCGATTCTCCTGCCTCAGCCTCCTGAGTAGCTAGGATTACAGGCGCCAGCCACCACACCCAGCTAATTTTTGTATTTTCAGTAGAGACCGGGTTTCACCATGTTGGTCAGACTGTTTTTGAACTCCTGACCTTGTGATCCACCCTCCTCGGCCTCCCAAAGTGCTGGGATTATAGGTGTGAGCCACCGCGCCTGGCTACTGTTTTTATTAAAAAGAAAAAAGAAAATGTCCAGTGTTTTATTCCCACACTATCTCTATAATACATTGGTTGGCATTCAGAAATCATTTGCTGAAGTCTTACACTAAGTAACTTAAATATGGAGCTTAACCTAATGAACTTGCAGACTACTAGTAGAGCTAGGACACCTAAAATGTTAGTAAGTCCTATCAGCAGGTAACAAAATAAAAAAATAAAAAATAATGTTAGTAAGCCCTAATACAAAACCAGGGTTCCTAGCAGTTACATTCTAATGCATATTATATTTTTAAAATGTTTTAAAAATATATATTGAAAATACTTTTGTCTTTTCCAAAATTTTAGCATTTACCAATATTAAACAAGTTTGGGTACAGATGGTCTCATGGGAATGGGAAAATAAGCTTTCTTGGAGATGGCATCCTAAGAAGAGGGTTAGTCTTATATATAACAAAATTACAGATGTGAGTACTTAAGGCCAACTATAAGATAGAACATGAATGATACTAATTATACAAACGTTTTCTCAACTTTATATTTTTCTAAGATATAACAAAACTTTCATTATCCTGTATATACATGTATACATAAACGTGTATACACATGTTTTAAATCTCACATTATTTTGGACCAAACAAATAGATCTGTAAACTGGTTCAATAGCTGAAAATAATGAGCTATTGCTAATGTTTTTTGATCATTGTAAATAATGAATATAATTTAAATGTGTTTTTTCCTTCTCTCCCATCTTTTCTTTGTGGTATCATGTGTCATTTCCGAGCTCTCTTTTGTAAAGTACTCCAAAACTATTATGAAATATTATAAAATTCATGAGATATGTTATAGATAATCAGAAGAAGAAAATCTATTACTTTGTAGTGACATGTAACTTTTGACTCCCTAAATAGTACTGGCTCAATTATCCACTTTTATTTTTTTTGAGACAGTGTTTCACTCTTGTTACCCAGGCTGGAGTGCAATTGCATGATCTCGACTCACTGCAACCTCTGCCTCCTGGGTTTAAGAGATTCTTCTGCCTCAGCCTTCTGGGTAGCTGAGATTACAAGCATGCACCACCATGCCAGGCTAACTTTTTGTATTTTTAGTAAAGACGAGATTTCACCATGTTGGCCAGGTTGGTCTCGAACTCCTAAACTCAGGTGATCCACCTGTTTTGGCCTCCCAAAGTGCTGGGATTACAGGCGTGAGCCATGAAGCCCGGCCCTTTTTTTTATGAGATGGAGTTTTGCTCTTGCTGCCCAGGCTGGAGTGCAATGGCATGATTTCAGCTCACCACAACGTCTGCCTCCCAGGTTCAAGCGATTCTCCTGCCTCAGCCTCATGAGTAGCTGGGACGTGCCACCATGCCCGGCTAATTTTGTATATTTAGTAGAGATGGGGTTTCACCATGTTTGTCAGGCTGGCCTTGAATTCCTGAGCTCAAGTGATCCACCCACATTGGCCTCCGAAAGTGCTGGGATTACAGGTGTGAGCCACCGTGCCCGGCTAATTATCCACTTTTCTACAACTCACTTTTAGAGGCTGTTGTCTAGAATTAGAGCCAGCCTCAAATAATGACAATGTCTCATCCTTAAGGATGACCAAAAGAATGTGCTTTAGTTTGCAAAGGTCTTTCCACACAGAGTCCTAAAATTGTTTTGAGCATTTAAAAATAAGTTTGTAACCTTCCAAGATGTTGTTTCAGAAAGAGAACACTCATCAGGACAGAGAACAGCTTTAAACAACACTGATTTTTCTATATCTTTGTCTCTGAAATATTTCCCATATAAACATAATGTACGTTACTGACGTGTGTGTGTATATATGTGCGTGTGTGTGTGTATCCATCCCCATACCATGCCCCCACTGATACACCCATCACGTTCTCTGAACTGTTTGTATACTCTTGGTCTTTGAACTTTCAGGACATCTGAACTCCGGCCACTCACTCTCAATCCTCAGAGTTCTTTATCTTGCAGTCCTGAGTTGAGTGTGTTAGGAAATGGATCTACTCTTCTGTAGCCTCTCACTGCCTTGTAGCCTGTGTTCTAGCAAACCTGTAATGGCTGACAAAAGATATACATGAATAGTACTTTTGTTTACAAAGTAACAAAGGAAAGGCATCATACCAGGTGTTAAAATGCATTTTCAAGGCAGCTTGAAGTGTCTTCAAGTGAAGAGTAGAGGAAAAAAGAGTCAGGAACAGCCAGAAGCGCTTTAAACATTGGTAGAGCCCTTTGACATTATGAAGGGCGTAATAAACATTACTGAAGTGTTAGAGGATTGACCGATAATTGTAGGAATGGTAGCACAAGGTGACTGTTACCTAAGGGATGTAGTGACTTCAGGGGATTTGAAGGGAACAATGCTGACTTACAAAAGCATCTCCACAGGGGCTATGCTAAACAACTACACACACACAGATTTAGTTTGCACACCTATTTCAGGAATGCAACCCGCCCCCTCCCTTACTAGGACTAAACAGGATATTCATTCAATTAGCCTTTACTCTGGCAGAAAAACCTAATAATAGTCTGTGACATGGATTGGGAAGGTGCCTGGATTTGCCATTTTTCTTCACACTAAGGATAAAATTATATAATTTGTGCTTTCTTTTGGCGTTGGTTACTTAAAGTAGTAATCTAAGTAGTGGTAAATATAAGCAAGCTAGATGCAGTGTTTTGAGAGAAGAGTAGGAATTGCACAATACAGAGAGGCTTTCAGGGATCTTTCATTCTTTTGCTTGTTTCCGGTTTACTAAGAGGTAGCTGCAGTTAGCATTTGTTGGGTTAAGGGAATTTACAGATTATAATATGTAGTTAAAATAACCCTTACAAATTGTACCTATAATTTAAGCTTTAAGATTCTTGCAAAGACATTTGGTTTTGCAGATGATACTAATGATAAAATGGCAAAGCCAACTCATCTTCCCTTTTAATAGAGTTCTTCCTCAGCCACAATTACCAGACAAAAATAATGGTGATCTAATTAGAGCTCTTCTCTAACATATTACAAAATAAAGACAAGGCGATGGTGATCTCATTAGATATTACAAGAAATTGGCCAAAAACTCAAAATTATAAAGAATTTTTGAAATATGGATTTATCTTCACCGTTATTGATAAACTTCATCCTAAGTATATTATACTTGCAGATAATCAGTTTAACAAATTTTTTTTTTTTTGAGACAGAGTTTCTCTCTTGTTACCCAGGCTGGAGTGCAATGGCACTATCTCAGCTCACCGCAATCTCTGCCTCCTGGGTTCACGCAATTCTCCTGCCTCAGCCTCCCGAGTAGCTGGGACTACAGGCTCGTGCCAACATGCCCAGCTAATTTTTCTATTTTTAGTAGAGATGGGGTTTCACCGTGCTGACCAGGATGGTCTCGATCTCTTGACCTCGTGATCCACCTGCACTGGCCTCCCAAAGTGCTGGGATTATAGGCATGAGCCACTGCACCGGCCTAACAAAATTTTTTTTTTTCAGATGAAGTCTCTGTCGCCCAGGCTGGAGTGCAGTGGCGTGATCTTGGCTCACCGCAACCTCTGCCACCTGGCTTCAAGAAATTCGCAGCCTCCCGAGTAGCTGGGATTACAGGCACCCGCCACCATGCCTAGCTAATTTTTGTATTTCTAGTAGATAGGGTTTCACCATATTGGCTAGGCTGGTCTCGAACTCCTGACCTTGTGATCCACCCACCTTGGCCTCCCAAAATGCTGGGATTACAGGCGTGAGCCACCAGCGCCTGGTCAACAAATAGAGCATTTGTTGTAGGTCAGGTACTGTTCTAGGTGCCTGGGGTGCATCAGTGAAACAGACAAGGATTCCTGCTCTAGTGGAGCTCACTTTCTACCAAGTTAATGAAAGAGATAATAACATTTATACATTATCTTAGAAGGTGGTAAACGTGAAGGAAAAAAGAAGAGGATAAAAGGATTAGGAGTACTAGGAATGGGACTGTTGTAATTATTTATTTATTGAGACAGGGTCTCCTGCTGCCACCCAGGCTGGAGTGAAATGGAAACATTACGGCTCACTGCAGCCTCAAACTCCTGGGCTCAAGCAATCTCCTACCTCAGCATTCTGAGTAGCTGGTACTACAGGCATGTGCCACCGGGTCCAGCTAATTTTTGATTTTTTTTTTTTAAAGAGATGGAGTCTCACTATGTTGCCCAGGCTGGTCTTAAACTCCTGGACTCAAGTGATTTGCCTGCCTTGGCCTCCCAAAGTGCTGGGACTACATGTACGAGCTACTGTACCTGACCACAATTTTTAAATATAGTTGTTAAGGTAGGCCTTAAAGGTGACATTTGAGGAAAGATTTTAAGGGAAGTGTATATTTGGTATACTATCCTCCTAAGATATCTGTATAGCTTTAAATTGGGGTTTATAGTTATTGAAGATAGTATTATGAAAGTGCTGGGTACATAGTATATACTAGTTTGAATAGCTGTATAAAGGAAAGGAAGACTAATATTTATTAAATAGCTATTATGGGCCAGGTACTCATTAGGGTCTTCATATACATTCTGTTGTATAATTCTGTGAGGTAAGGATTAATCCATTTTATAACCAAGGCTTATGTGTACACAGTACCTTGTTTAAGGTCACACAGCTAAGTAGGTAGCAGAGCTGATGCTGGACATCTAATTCCAAATCTTGTTCTTTTTTACAGCGCCCGGGCCTGCAAAGAAGTTTCTTCAATTGATCACTGCTGCTGGAAGAACAGAAGAATTCTGTTGAGGAAAATTTTTTCTTTTTCTTTTTTTTTTTGAGATGGAGTCTCACTCTGTTACCCAGGCTGGAGTGTAGTGATGCGATCTTGGCTCACTGCAACCAACCTCCGCCTGTAGGTTCAAGCGATTCTCCCACCTTAGCCTCCCAAGTGGCTGGGACTACAGGTGTGCACCACCACGCCCAGCTAATATTTGTATTTTTAGTAAAGATGGGGTTTCACCATGTTGGCCATGTTGGTCTCAAACCCCACACCTCAGAATGATGGGATTACATTTTGAGGTCTGGGGATTACAAAGTGATGGGATTACAGGCATGAGCCACTGCACCAGGCCTGTGTTGAGGAAAATTCTGAGGCTAAATCCAGGATCCAACCAAAAGAAATACTTTGATCAATGTGATACGTGATTTAACACAGTAAGTACTAGCATGCTGGTTCTTGAGATGAACATCTTAAAAACAAATGAAAGACAATTTAGATACACTGATGTAGGTCATGAGCAGTACTTTGAAAGGATCCATATTCCTTATAGCAATTAAATTTTTCTTTCTAAAACATATCTTGTATTGTCACTTCCACAATAATCTTCAATATTCCACCTCTGTTAAATGAATAAGGTGTTACTGATGTGGCCCCAGCCTACCATAATCCTGCTTCTCTGCCCATACTCCCACTTTTTTTTTGAGATGGAGTCTCACTCTGTCACCTAGGCTGGAGTACAGTGGTGCAATCTTGGCTCACTGCAACCTCCTCCTCCTGGGTTCAAGTGATTCTCCTGCCTCAGCTGCCTGAGTAGCTGGGACTACAGGCGCCTGCCACCACACCAGGCTAATTTTTGTATTTTTAGTAGTGACGGGGTTTCACCATATTGGCCAGGCTGGTTTTGAACTCCCGACCTTGTGAACCACCCATCTCGGCCTCCCAAAGTGCTGGGATTGCAGGCATGAGCCACCGTGCCTGGTCCGCCATTTAAAACATCTATGTGTTTTCCTCTGTCTACATGCTTACATAGTCCATTAAAATTACCTACATTTTAAATTACAGCTTCCTGGAAAAGCAGAATGCTCTGTTACTGGGAATGTCTATACAGAAAGTCGACGTTAGAGATAAAATAGAAGGAATAACTATACTATATTATAAAAGCATACAAATTTAAAATTTTTAATTAACATTTTAATAGAGGTGGTAAATGTAGTGTTGATTATTAGAGGTCTTGGAGTTAACAATGTACTCACTAATTGTATCTGTTTTTATGCCAGTACTCTGCTCTTTTGATTACTATAGATTTGTAGTATATTTTCAAATCAGATCATGTGATGTCTCCTGCTTTGTTCTTTTTGCTTAAGATTGTTTTGGCTATTTGAGATTTTTTTATGGTTTAATATGAATTTTAAGGTTTTTTTAAATTTCTGTGAAAACTGTCTTGGAATTCTGATAGAGATTGTATTAAATCTGTAGATTGCTTTGGGTAGTATGGACATTTTAACAATATTAACTCTTTCAATCCATGAATATGAGATATATTTCCATTTCCTTGTGTTTTGAATTTATTTTGTCTTTTTTTTTTTTTTTTTTAGTTTTCAGCATATAGATATTTCACTTCCCTGGTTACATTAATTCCTAAGTATTTATTTTTTTATCGCTTTTGTAAGTAAAATTATTTTCTCAATTTCTTTTTGGGATAGTTTGTTGTTAGTGTATACAAATGCTACTGATTTTTATATGTGCATTTTGTATCCTGCAACTTTACGGAATTTGTTTATTAGTTCTAACAGTTTTTTTGGTAGAGTCTTTAGAGTTTTCTATACAGAAGATCATGTCATTTGCAAACACAATTTAACTCTTCCAATCCACTGTGGATTGTTTCTTTCTCTTACCTAATTGCTCTGGCTAAGACTTCCAGTACTATGTTGAATAGAAGTGGTAAGAACCGGCATCCTTTTTGTTCCTGATCTTAGGGGAAATGCTTTCGACCTTCACTGTTGAGTTTATTGCTAGCTGTGGGTTTGTCAAATGTGGACTTTATTGTTTCAAGGCGCATTCCTTCTACACTTAATTTGCTGAGAATTTTTATTTATTTGTTTAGTTGAGATGGAGTCTAGCTCTCGCCCAGGCTGGAGTGCAGCGTGTGATCTCGGTTCACTGCAACCTCCTTCTCCCGGGTTCAAGCGATTCTCCTGCCTCAGCCTTCCATGTAGCTGAGACTACAGGCACATGCCACCATACCGGGCTAATGTTTTGTATTTTTAGTAGAGACTGGGTTTCACCATATTGGCCAGAGTGATCTCAAATTCCTGACCTCAGGTGATCCACCCGCTTTGGCCTCCCAAAGTGCTGGGATTATAGGCGTGAGCCACTGTGCCCGGAAATTTGCTGAGAATTTTTATCACAAAAGGATATTGAATTTCGTTGGATGGTTCTTCTGCATTATTGAGATGACCATATGGTTTGAGTACTTTATTCTGTTAATGTAGTATATCATATTATTTATTTACATAAGTTGAATCATCCTTGCTTCTCAAGAATAAATCCCAGTTGAACAAGGTGAATGATCCTTTAAATGTGCCGTTGAATTTGGCTTATAGTATTTTGTTGGGGACTTTTATATCTAGGTTCATTAGGAATATTGGCCTGTGACTTCCTTTTTTTGTCGTGTCCTTATCTGGCTTTAGTATCAGGGTAATGCTGACCTTATAAAATGACTTTGGCAGTATTTTCCTCTTTTGAACTTTTAGGCAGTGTTTGACAAGGATTAGTATTAGTTCTTTTTTTTAAATGGTTGGTAGAATAAGGAGTGAAGCTATTAGGTCCTGGGCTTTTCTTTAATAAGATACTTTTTATTAGTGATTCAATCTCCTTACTTGTTACTGGTTACTGGTCTGTTTGGATTTTTCTATTTCTTCATGATTCATTTGGGTATATTGTATGTTTCTAGGAATTTACTCATTTCTTCTAGGTGATTCAGTTTCTTGGCTTTTAACTGTTCATAGTGGTCTCATGATCCTTGGTATTTCTGTGCTGTCGGTTGTAATGTCTCCTTTTTCATTTATGATTTGATTTGTCTTCTCTTTTTTCTTCTTAATCTAGCTAATGGTTTGTCATTTTATTTATTTTTTCAAAAAATTAACTCTTAGTTTTGTGGATCTTTTCTGTTTTTTTTTCTGGTTTCTGTTTCATTTCTTTTTTCTTTTTATTATTTCTTCCTTGCACTAACTTTAGACTTTTTCTTTTTCTTATTCCTTGAGGCATAATGTTAGGTTGTTTATTTGATATCTTTCTTCTTTTTGGATGTAGACATTTGTTGCTACAACTGCTTTTGGTACATCCCATAAATATGTTTTGTTCCTATTTTCATTTGTCTTAAGATAGTTTTATGTTTTTATTTAAAAAAATTTTTTTTGAGATGAACTTTTACTCTCGTTGCCCAGGCTGGAGTGCAACGGCACAATCTCGGCTCACCGCAACCTCTACCTCCCAGGTTCAAGTGATTCTCCTTCCTCAGCCTCCAGAGTAGCTGGGATTACAGGCATATGCCACCACACTTGGCTAATTTTGTATTTAGACAGGGTTTCTCCATGTTGGTCAAGCTGGTCTGGAACTCCCGACCTCAGGTAATCTGCCTGCCTCAGCCACCCAAAGTGCTGGGATTACAGGTGTGAGCCACCACACCCCACTATTTTTAAATTGTTTATAGGGATGGGGTCTTGTAATGTTGTCGAGGCTGGACTCCAACTCCTGGGCTCAAGTGATCCTGCTGCATCAGCCTCCCGAGTATCTAGGACTACAGGGATGTGCCAACATGCCCGACTTGTCTCAAGATATTTTTAATTTTTGCTTTTAATTTCTTCTTTAACCTATTGGTTGTTCAGGAATGTGCTTATTTTCTTTCCAAGATGAAGTCTTGCTCTGTTGCCTAGGCTGGAATATAATGGTGTGATCTTGGCTCACTGTGACCTCCGCCTCCTGGGTTCAAGCAATTCTCCTGCCTCAGCCTCCTGAGTAGCTGAGATTACAGCTAATTTTTGTAGTCTTAGTAGAAATAGGGTTACACCACGTTGGCCAAGTTGGTCTCAAATTCTTGACCTCGTGATCCATCCACCTTGGCCTCCCAAAGTGCTGGGATTACAGGTGTGAGCCACCATGCCTGGCCTAAGGAATATGTTTTTAAATTTCTTTCTCTTTTTTGAGACAGTGTCTTGCTCTGACACCCAGGCTGGAGTCAATGGCACGATCTCGGCTCACTGCAACCTCCGCCTCCTGAGTTCGAGCTATTCTCCCGCCTCAGGAGAATCTGCCCGCCTTGGTCTCTCAAAGTGCTGGGATTACAGGCATGAGCCATCACACCCAGCATGTTTTAAAATTTCAATATATTTGTGAAATTTTCAGTTTTCCTCTTATTATAGATTTCTAGTTTCATATTGTAGTTGGGAAAGATGCTTGATAATTTTAATCTTCTTACTTTGTTAAGATTTGTGTTATGGAGAATGTTTCATGTGCTTTTGAGACAATTTATTTTGCTGCTGTTGCACGAAATGTTTCGTACATGTCTACTATGTCCATTTGGTCTTTTGAGCAATTTAAGTTAAATATTTCCTCATTAATTTTTTGTCTGTATGATGTGTTTATTGTTGAAAGTGGTATACATATGTACTTTTTTTTTTTTTTGAGACAGAGTTTAACCTTTGTCACCCAGGCTGGAGTGCAGTGACGCAATCTCGGCTCACTGCTACCTTTGCCTCTTGAGTTCAAGTGATTCTCTTGCCTCAGTCTCCCAAGTAGCTGGGATTATAGGCATGTACCACCACACTTGGCTAATTTTGTATTTTTAGTAGAGAAGGAGTTTTACCATGTTGGCCAGGGTGGTCTTGAACTCCTCACCTCAGGTGATCCTCCTGCTTTGGCTTCCCAGGGTGTTAGGATTACAGATGTGAGCCACTGTACCCAGCTGAAAGTGGTATATTAAAGTTCCTTACCATTATATTATTGCGGTTGTTGTTTTCTCCCTTTTATTTCCTTTGATTTTTTTTTTTTTTTTTTTTGTGAGACAGAGTCTTGCTCCGTCACCAGGCGCCAGGCTGGAGTGCAGTAGTGCAATCAGGGCTCACAGCAACCTCCGCCTCCCCGGTTCAAGCAATTCTCCTGCCTCAGCCTCCCGAGTAGCTGGGACTACAGGCATGCACCACCATGCCCAGCTAATTTTTGTATTTTTAGTAGAGACGGGGTTTCACCATGTTGGCCAGGATGGTCTCAATCTCTTGGCCTCATGATCCACCCACCTCGGCCTCCCAAAGTGCTGGGATTACAGGTGTGAGCCACCGCACCTGGCCCCTGATTTTTCTTTATCCTTTTATTACGTATGTCTCATGCACGCGCACACACACACACACACACACACACACACTACAGATTTTTAAACTTAAGTGAACTCATACTGTATGTCTTCTTTTGCAACTTGCTTTTTCCTTCCTCTGTGTTATGCATTATATTTGTGATATTGATTGGGTTTATATTTATGCTTATAATTCACTTATTATGTACTCTTAAATTTTCCTGATCAATCTGGCTAGAGGTTTATCCATTTGACTGGTCTTGAAAACCACCTTTTGTTTTCATTGATTTTCTCTAATTAATTTTTACTCAGATTTTCATTACTTATTTTTTGCCTATTTTGTATTTAATTTGCTCCTCTTTAGCTTCTTGACATATGAAGATGAGGTCATTGATTTGAAGTCTTTCTTCTGTTATAGACATTTTAGTTCTATACATTTCTCTCTGAGTATGCCTTTAGCAGTATCCTACAAATTTTGATATGTTGTGTTTTTATTTTATACAGTTTAAAATACTTTCTAATTTCTTTTCTAATTTATTATCTGACCTATGATTATTTAAAGCTTAGTTTCTGAGGATATTCTACATGTTTTTTGGTACCAATTTCTAATTTACTTCTATTTTGGTCATTTTGTATAACTTGAATAATTTTAAATATATTAAGACATTTTGTTGCTCAGAATATGGTCTTTGTAATAAATATTCTGTGTACACTTGAAAAAATTGTGTATTTTGCCATTGTTGGATGGAGTGCTCTATAAATTTATGTCAATTAGGTCAGATTGGTTGATAAGTGTTTTTCAATTCTGTATATTTGCTGGATTTCTACCTAGTTACTCTATCAATTTTTGTGGAGGAATATTGAAATCTCTAACTTTAATTGTATATTTATCTACTTATAGTTCAGTTAGGTTTTCTTTTATCTATTTTAAAACGTAGCTATTAGGTTCATCAATGTTTAGATTTTATGTCATCTTGATGAATTGGCACCTTTATGTTTATGAAGCATCTTTCTTTATCCCTGGTAATAGTTTGTCCTATGAAATCTACCTTGATATTAACATAGCCCTTCCAGTTCTCATTTGATTAGCATTAGCATCGTGTAACTCCTTCATTTTTCCTACTTCTAACCTGTTGTGTCTTTATATTCAAAGTAAGTTTCTTGTAGGCAGCATGCAGTTGGTTCTTGCTTGTTTTTACCCAATTTGATAATCTCTGATTTTTTAATTGGGGGTATTTATATCATTTACATTTAATGGGATTATTGATTATGATTAGGTTTAAATATGCCATCTTGCTGTTTGTTCAGTCTTTCTTTTTTCCTCTTTTCTCCTTTGCTGCCTTCTTTTGAGTATGTTTGAGTGTGTTCTACATGTTTTTTTGTTACCCATTTCTAATTTACTTCCATTTGGGTCACTTTTTATAACTTGAATAATTTAAAATATATTATGACATTTTATTGCTCAGAATATGGTCTTTTGTAGTAAATACTCTGTGCATACTTGAAAAAATTGTATATTTTGCTATTGTTGGGTAGAGTGTTTTATAAATTTATGCCAATTAGGTCAGATTGGTTGCTAAGTGTTTTTTAATTCTGTATACTTGCTGGGTTTCTACCAGCAAATTTGAGTATGTTTTATGACTCCATTTTATCTCGTTGTTGGCTTAATTATAACTGTTTTTTGATTATTTTAGTGTTTGCTTTAGAATTGATAGTACAGATCTTTACCAATTTACATACAAGTGATATTGTTCTACTTCACATATAGTATAAACACCTTATAATGGTATATTTCCATTTCTACATTTCATATTTCTAAC
This sequence comes from Cacajao melanocephalus, assembly GCA_963573385.1. Lineage (NCBI taxonomy): Eukaryota > Metazoa > Chordata > Mammalia > Primates > Pitheciidae > Cacajao > Cacajao melanocephalus. The sequence goes on along the minus strand of CAUYLG010046558.1, from coordinate 39,756 downwards.
TAATATTATTTTCCTTCTGCCTGAAGAATACTATTAAACATTTTCTTTGTTGCAGGTGTGTTGGTGATTCTTTCAGCTTTTGTATGTCTGAAGAAATCTTTTTATCTGTTTCATTCTCATTTAATTAATTAATTAATTAATTTTGAGCTAGGGTTTCACTCTGTCACTCAGGCTAGAGTGCAGTGGTGCAGTCATCACTGCCTACTGCAGCTTCAATCTCCCAGGCTCAAGCAATCCTACCACCTCTGCCTTCTAAATAGCTGGGATTCCAAGAGTATGCCACCATGCTTGGCTAATTTTTAGTTTTATTTGTAAAGATGGGGTCTCACTATATTGCCCAGGCTGATCTGAAACCCCTGAGTTCAAGCTATCTTTCCACCTCGGCCTCCCAAAGTATTGGGATTACATGTGTGAGCCACTGTGCCTGGCTACTTCATTTAAAAATATATAGCTTTATTGAGTTATAATACATATACAACACAATTTACACATTTAAATTGTATAACTCATTGGTTTTTAAGCTGGGTGTGGTGACTCACACCTGTTATCTCAGCACTTTGGGAAGCCAAGGAGGTCAGATTATTTGAGCTCAAGAGTTTGAGACCAGCCTGGCCAACATGGTGAAAACCCATCTCTACTAAAAAAATACAAAATTTAGCTGGGTATGGTGGTGCATGCCCAGTTACTCAGGAGGCTGAAGCAAGAGAGTCACTTGAACTCAGAAGGTGGAGGTTGCAGTGAGCCAAGATCATACCATTGCACTCCAGCCTGAGTGACAGAGTGAAATCCTGTCTCTAATAATAATAATAAAATAAATTATATAATTCATTGTTTTTTAGTATGTTCACACATATGTGCAACCATCACCATAGTCAATTTTAGAACACTTTTATTGCTTCAAGAAGAAACTGTATCTTTTAGCTATTAGTTCCTTTCCCCGCGTCTTCCTACAGTCCAACCTCTAAGCAACCACTAAACTACTTTTTATCCATATAGATTTCCTTATTCTAAGCTTTCATATGACTGGAATCATAAAGTACATAGTTTTTTTTTTTTAAATAACTGGTGTCTTTTTTTTTTTTTTAGACGGAGTCTCCTTCTGTAGCCCAGGCTGGAGTGCAGTAGTGCAATCTCGGTTCACTGCAACCTCTACCTCCCGGGTCCCAGTTCAAGCAATTTCTTGCATCAGCCTCCGGAGTAGCTGGGATTACAGGCACATGCCACCATGCCCACTAATTTCTGTATTTTTAGTAGAGACGGGGTTTCACCATATTGGCCAGGCTGGTCTTGAACTCCTCACTTCGTGATTTGCCTGCCTCTGCCTCCCAAAGTGCTGGGATTACAGGCATGAGCCACTGCACCTGGACTAACTGGTGTCTTTCACTTAGCATAATATTTTCAAGATTTATCTGTATTGTCATATCAGTGTTTCATTTCTTTCTATGGGCAAATAATATATTGTATGGATATACCATATTTTGTTTATCTATTCATTTATTGGTGAAGTTTATGTTGTTTCTACTTTTTGGCTATGATGAATATTCACCTTTATTATTTTTTATTACTTACTTACTTACTTAATTAATTTTTGAGACGGAGTCTTGCTCTGTTGCCCAGGCTGGAGTGCAGTGGCACAGCCTCAGCTCACTGCAACCTTTTGCCTCCCAGGCTCAAGTGATTCTCCTGCCTCAGCCTCCTGAGTAGCTGGGACTACAGGTGCCCACCACCACACCTGGCTAATTTTTTATATTTTTAGTAGAGACAGAGTTTCACCATATTGGTCAGGCTGGTCTTGAACTCCTGACCTTGTGATCCACCACATTGGCCTCCCAAAGTGCTGGGATTACAGGTGTGAGCCACTGCGCCCAGCCCCTCACCTTTAGATTTGAAAGATATTTTGAATGGGTGTAGAATTGTAGTTAGACAGGTTTTAATTTTTTTCAGTACTTTATACATTTTTACATTTTTCTGATTTCTCACTTTTGCTTGTCCTGTTGAGAAACCTGCTGTAATTCTTATTTTTGTCCTCTGTAAGTAATGCATCTTTTTTGTCTGGCTGCTTTTAAGATTTTCTCTTTATCACTGGTTTTGAGCAACTGTATTATAATGTGCCTTGGTATCATTTGCTTTTATGTGCTTAGGGTTTATTGACATTCTTGGATCTGGGCCAGGCATGGTGGCTCACGCCTGTAATCCCAGCACTTTGGGAGGCCGAGGCAGGCAGATCACGAGGTCAGGAATTTGAGATCAGCCTGGCCAATATGGTGAAACCCCATCTCTACTAAAAATACCAAAAAACTAGCCAGGCATGGTGGCGTGTTCCTGTAGTCCCAGCTACGTAGGAGGCTGAGGCAGGAGAACTTCTTGAACCCAGGAGGCGGAGATTGCAGTGAGCTGAGATTGCACCATGGCACTCCAGTCTGGGCAACAGAGGGGGTCTCAAAAAAAAAGAAAAAGAAAAAATTCTTGGATCTGTGGGTTTATAGCTTTCAACCAGTTTGGAAAACTTTCAGCCATATTTCTTCAAATAGCTTTTTCTGTGTCACATGTTGTTTTGGTAATTCCAGTTGTAGGTATACTAGGCCACTTGAAGTTGTTTTGCAGGATACTGGTATTCCTTCCCTTCCTCCCTCCCTCTCTCCTTTGCTTCCTTCTTTTCTGTCTTTCATTCATTCTTGTTTTTTTTTTGCATATTTTTTCTCTTTGTGTTTATGTTTGGATAGCTTCTATTAATATGTTTTCAAGGTCACCATTTTGTTTTTTGTTTTCTTTTTGCAATCCCTAACCTTCCATTAATCTCATCCAGTACATTTTTCATATCAGACATTGAAGTTTTTAATCTCTGGAAATTTTCTTTGTTTTTAATAACTATTTTTTTTTTTTGAGACAGAGTCTCACTCTGTCGTCCAGGCTGGAATGCAGTGGCGAAATCTTCGACTCGCTGCAACCTCTGCCTCCCAGCTTCAAGTGATTCTCGTGCCCCAGCCTCCCAAGCAGCTGTGGGATTACAGGCAAGTGCCACTACACTGGCTAATTTTTGTATTTTTAGTGGAGACTGGTTTTACCATGTTGGCCAGGCTGGTCTCAAACTCCTGGCTAAGACATCCATCTGCCTCAGCCTGTCAAAGTGCTGGGATTATACGCGTGAGCCACGGTGTCAGGCCTAATATCTTTTAATGTGTTTACTTACCATGTTTAATAGTTCCCCTAGCCTTTTGAATATATGAAATACAGTTATAATAACTCTTAATTTATTGAATTATTTTAACAGCTATGTCAGTTCTGGTTTTTGTTGGTTGATTGATTTTTTGCTTACTCTGGTATACCCTTAAACATTAAACATACATAATAATGTTAATATTAATCAATATCTCTACTCCCTTTCAAATAATAAAGTGACCCTGAAACACTTTAACGTTGGTTATTTCCTTCCATTATACACGTTATTATTGTTATGTCTTGTGTTCTACTTTGAGTATAAATTAGACACCATTTTTTAAATAGTCAATCCCTATTTTGTGTCACCTACATATCCATCAATTTGTCAATTATTCTTTTTTTGAATTCCATTAAAATTTTGGATTTGATTTTTTTGGTAAAATATATTAAATAACTGTAATTGTGGATTTATTTGAAATAAATATTCTCAGTCTTCATCTAATAAAAATGTCTCAGTTCTTATTCTTAGAGCATAATTTAGTTGACTATAGAATTCTGTGTTCATAGATATTATTACTTTATCTTTTGAAGATGTTACTATGTTGTCTTCTGGCTTCTATAACTAGTATTGAGAGGTCTGTTTTTAGCTTAATTATGAGTCTTTTGTGGATAATCTATGTACTCTCTGGCTATTCTAAACATTTTTCTCTTTATTTTTGGTGTTCTGTGGTTTCTTATATGTTGCTAACTGTATCTTTAATTTCATTTATCCTATTTGAGAATCATCATGTCTTGAATTCATCAATTCTGAAAAATTCTCAGTCATTATGTTTTTAAAAATATTTTAAAAATTGAGATACAAGGCTAGTCATGGTGGCATATGCCTGTAATCTCAGTGCTTTGGGAGACCAGAGTGGGAGGATCACTTGAGGCCAGGAGCTTGAGACAGGCCTGGGCAACATAGTGAGACCCTATCTCTACAAAAAATAAACTTAAAAATTAGCTTGAGGCCAGGCGTGGTGGCTCATGCCTGTCATCCCGGCACTTTGGGAGGCCAAGGTGGGTGAATAACTTAAGGTCAGGAGTTTGAGACCAGCCTAACCAACATGGTGAAACCCTGTGTCTACTAAAAAAATACAACATTAGCCAGGCGTGGTGGCATAAACCTGTAATTCCAGCTACTTGGGAGGCTGAGGCAGGAGAATTGCTTGAACCCAGGAGGTGGAGGTTGCAGTGAGCTAAGATTGCACCATTACATTCCAAACTGGGCTAAAAGAGAGAAACTCTGCCTCAAAAAAAAAAATAGCTGGGTATGGTGTCACATGCCTGTAGTTCTAGCTATTGGGGAGGTTGAGATGAGAGGATCCCTTGAGCTCAGGAGTTCGAGGTGACAAAGAGCTATGATTGTGCCACTGCACACCATCCTGGTGACAGAGACCCTGTCTCTAAAAAATAAATAAATAAATAAAATAGAGATATAATTTACATACCATAAAATTCACTCTTTTAAATTATACAATTCCATGGCTTTTAGTATGCTCTCAAGTTGTGCAATAATCATCACTATCTAATTTCAGAACATTTTCATCTCTCCAAATGGAAATGCCATATCTGTGAAGAGTCACTTTCCATTTCTCCCTCTCCCCAGCCTCTGACAAACACTAATTCTCTTTCTGCCTCTGTGGATCTATTTTGAATATTTTCTATAAATGGAATCATATAACATACAGCCTTTTGCATCTGACTTCTTTCACTTAGCATGATGCTTTCCAGGTTCATCCATGTTGTGGCGTGTATTAGAGCTTCATTCCTTTTTGTGGTCAAGTAATATTTGCATTATGGATATGCTGCATTTTATTTATCCATTCATCAATTGATGGGCATTTGTGTTGTTTACAGTTTTGGGCTATAATGAATAATTCTGCTATGAACATTCATGTACAAGTTTTTATGTGGACATGCATTTTCAATTATGTTATATACCTAGGGCATATTATTAAGTATAACTCTTTTTAAACTTAAGCACCTTTCAAACTGTTTTCTAAAGTGATGGCACCATTTCTGCAGCCATTATCTTTTAAATATCACCTTTCTCCTATTCTATCTATTCCCTTCTTATGGAACTCCTATTAGAGACATATTGGAGCTTTTTGGTCTGTCCTCCATGTCTCTTTACTTCTCTTTTACATTTTCCCACTTTTTAGCTGTCTGTGCTTTATTTCTCAGTTCTAGCTTCTAGTTTGCTAATTCTTTTTCAGCTAGGTTTAATTTTTTTGATCCATTCTTCGCATTTTAACTTTTCAGGGCTTATTTTTTTTTAATCGGAAGGTGCTAAATGTTTTATTCTCCCTAATCAACATATTCTTTTTCATAGTACCCCATTTTTATAGCTTCATTCCTTTTTCAATATTCTCTTTCAGATTGTTGTTTTATTATTTTAAGTTTTTGGATGTGTAGACATTTGCTCATCATGGATTATTTCCTCATGTGTTTTATTATAAACTTATCTTTACTGATACTGAGGCTTTCTCTCTCTGAGAATCTATTGTGGTCTAGTTATGGGAGGGTCTCCCCAAATTAATATCACGCTTGTTTCTACAGTTGCTTTGGGGAGATTTCCAACCATAGGTCAGTCATTGCATTGCAATTTGAGACCTCCTAAATCACGTATATTATATTACTTAACCCCAAATTTATATTTCTTTTCTAGCTCATCTCTTCTAGAAGGAGCAGCTATTTGAGGCTGTTGGCCTTATCCAAGGATTCTCAGTTCCTCATGCACATCTAAAGCCTCATCCTTTTTTTCTACCTGAATATTACAACTTAAGTCCTTAGGTTACTGGAACCAATACCCCTCCAAGGCAATTGAAGCTTCACCCTTATGGTTCAACAGCTTCTTTATTTTTGGCACCTATGTTGGAGCAAAGGAGTCTTTCCTCCTTTTGTTTTTTTTAGCTCAGCCATACTTTAAAAGCAATGTTTGTTTTATTTCTTCCAGCTTTCCAGGTATGAGTAGTGGAAAATATGTTTTTATTTATATGGTCTGAAGTCTCAGTTTCCTCACCAGTCATGTGGAAAAAACTACTTATTTACGTTATAGGGTTTTTAGGATTAAATGAAATAATATATAAAATGCTTAGCATAGTGCCCAACACAGAAGTGCTCAATAAATGTTAGCTGTTATAATTATTAACTAAGGCTGATTGAGAAGCTCTAGGTACAAACTCAAATCTGCTTAAGAAAAACTACTTAAATGAATTTAAAAACTAATGCTTTGGCCCTCTCTTAGAATGTAATGTTGGCTAATTTAAAAGTAAGCTCCCTTTCTGATATAATGTGAACACACTAAGCTTACTGCCTACGGTATATTCTATCATGTATTCTATCTTGTATTTATATCTTCGAGTGTTTCATCTCACTTTTACTCTCTTCCACTTAGCATGCAGGTGGGGACAAAACAGTATTTATAAATATTTGATGTCTGACTCAATTGAGATATATATATTTTTCTTTTTACAGATACATTTTAATTCAATTCCTCATAATTATAGCTTATTTTATAAGTATGTTTACAGCTTCTCTATTAAAAATCATCAAATTTTAGGCTGGGTGCGGTGGTTGACACCTGTAATCCCAACACTCTGAGATGCCAAGACGGGAGGAGCACCTGAGGTTAGGAGTTTGAGACCAACTTGGCCAACATTGTGAAACCCCGTCTTTACTAAAAATACAAAAATTTGCCAGTGTGGTGGCAGGCATCTGTAATCCCAGCTTCTCAGGAGGCTGAGGCAGGAGAATCGCTGAACCTGGGAGGCAGAGGTTGTGGTGAGCCGAGATGGCACCATTGCATCCCAGCCTGGGTGACAAGAACATGACTCTGTCTCAAAAAAAAAAATCAAATTGTAAAGTGACATGAAAATAATTTGAAATTCATTTTATTAGTATTACAGCTGTTTCAGAATTTATCTGGGAGGCTTTCTGTTTTTTGCCAGAAAGCCCCCCCCCGCCCCTACACAAATTAATTTTATTAAGAAAAAATAATTTCTCAGTCTTGTTCCTAAAATATTTATTTACTTCAAGATATGAATTTAGAAAAAGCATTTCATATATTATTAACAGGCTATGTGGTTTATTTCCACTGAAGAATATAATTAATTTAAACAAAGCATATGTAATTAAAATGCTGTGTGGAAGCAATCTTTTTCATGTTCTTAAAAGAGAAGAATGATGGAGGAAAAGAATAATAGAAAGCATTTTCAATCTGAGTCTTTATGTGATATCAAAATGGATACTATTCTATTTCTTCTCTATAACAGATATCGTATGTGTGCGTAGTCCTACTTTTGTTAATGTGTCCTCATTTCTGGGTGAAATGAAAGCTGACCTAGAACTGTGGTCATTCCTGTGTCAAAGTTGCAACAACTGTGGTCACTGAACAATTACTATGGCAATCCGACTGGTCCTAAAGGGATAGTTGTGTTAGATCAAGATCTAAAACAATCTGTAGAAGGCGAATGAACTGCAGTTTCAAATTGTAATAGTTTGAGCTTGTGTCAGTATTTAACCACAAGAAACAGATATGCAGACAACTTATTCTTGGATATCTGTTCTTTTTTCTAGGATGAAAATCCTAGAAAACATTGAAATCATTCTTTACTCAGTTCTTTTTTTGACAATTTTATTCTAACACTGAAATATTGACAGAGCTCTAAGAAATGACATAGATGACTGTGGTTTCTATGACAAATAAAGTGTGTGGTTTTTTTTTTTAGAACCATCAAATTCTTTCGAACTGGCATATAAACAAAGATGTTATTTCTTTCTTAACGTGAGATTCTAAAATATTTATGAGGTGCTTAATTGAGACAGATTACTAATATACAATAGGAAATAAGAAAGTGACAAGGTATTTAACAGCAGCACATGTGTTTTTATTTATTTATTTTTTCCCAAAGGGGTTATAGATTTGTACTGATCTATCTACCTTTTCTAATCTTGCTCAGATACATTTTTTAGGTCATAAAATTTTTAGCTGGAGTTAGTGCACAGCTGTAAGAAAATGAATATCCTGCCTTTTTCCAAACTTTACCTGCATTCTTTCATTCATTCAATATATGCTGAACTCCTGTTCTGTACAGGCACTGTGGTAGGTGTTCGGGGTATATTGACTAAGACAATCAGGGCTTTCTTGAGTCTCTAGTGCTGGATAATTTTTCCCCTTCTCTTTCATTCTTACACGTCTCTGCCACTTTCTTTCTCTAACCTTTCTCTTCTTTACCTTTGTTTCTTTCCCTCATTTCCTTATTTCTCTTCCTTTCTCTGTCAGAAAATTGCTAAAGGACTTTCCTGTCTTCTTCAAGCTCATCTAGGCCCAGTAGATGAGACTTCCTTCTTTGCACTACACTCTTTTCCCATGGGAATTCGGGGACATTCATAACTTTTGGCCTGGCTTAGCTATGTCTGTACCTCTTCTGAGGGAAATTGGTTGCCAGCCGATGAGAGTATCATTTCTTCTACTGCCATGGAGTCATACTCCTCTGCCTTTCATCATGCTGCCAAACTCTGTGAAGAGTGAATCCTTTGGGAAAAGACATCTTTCTGTCTATGTCTATGAGCAATCATTTTTTGGTTGAAACAGTTTTTTAAAAATTGGTTTTATATTCATGTTCCTAAATTTATTTCCAATTTGGTTTCATCGATCACCTTACTGGCTATTTTCATTTCTGTTGAGCTTCCCACAGTGAATAGTACGGAGTATTTTTCTAGCACTATTTGGTAAGATAGGGAAAGGTTAGGGAAGAAAGACTAATATAAATTCAGAAATGACCATCGTCATATTGTTTTCTGATGCAGTGTAATAAAAAAGAAAAGAAAAGAAAATCGGTGTGGAGTCTCAATGAAAAGTTGATAAGGATAAGCAAGCTAGGTTCACCTGAAATCACAGATTAATCAGAATAATAGAGTTTATTTTAGCCCTGGAAGAGTTATGTTGATCTAACCTTGGCTCTTTAAAGCTGAGAATCAGAGATGTCAAGTTACCTGCCAGATATAACACAGCAAATTAACAACAGAGCTGAGGCTGGAACCCAGGTCTCAGTTGCCAGTTTCCTTTCTCACCAAGCAGGATATAGAAGGTAGGGAATAGGAGTAATTATCTTTTGATGGAGATGGATTTGTTAGAACCATGGAGATTCAGACTTTTATACTCTTTACCTGTATATTCTTTAATACCTTGGAATTAAAGAATGTAGTTTCGGCCAGGCATGGTGGCTCATGCCTGTAATTCCAGCAGTTTGGGAGGCTGAGACAGCAGATCACCTGGAGTTGGGAGTTCAAGACCAGCCTGACCAACATGGAGAAACACTGTCTCTACTAAAAATACAAAATTAACTGGACATGGTGGTGCATTCCTGTAATCCCAGCTAGTTGGGAGGCTGAGGCAAGAGAATTGCTTGAACCCAGGAGGCATAGGTTGCGGTGAGCTGAGGTCATGCCATTGTACTCCAGGCTGGACAACACGAGGGAAACTCTGTCTAAAAAAAAAAAAAAAACAAAAAAAACACCCAAATCTAGTTTCTTATGATCCTTGTGCAACTAGCTAAGATGTTGAAAAGAACTGATACGATAAAATTAATTGCTACCTACTAAAACCAGGTCTGCATTGTTAGTATATCCATAGGTGTGAGTTTATTTTATATCGTGGTTTGATGTTAGTTATTGCTTAGGGGAAAAATGTTTTACCCCTAACCCCAGGTGCTGGAGTTATAGGTAAAGTTGGGAAGGTGAATTTGTTATTGGCGAATTCAGGGGATAAGTAATACATTGAAGAGTTCTGGATATATATAAACTCCTCCACAGGACAGAGGAGTTTAAACTCGAAAAAAAAAAACTTGAATAAGGAGTCAGAACCTTAAGTTTATTACTTATTTAATTAGCCTATTATTTGAGGTGGCTTAGTACAGAGTTTAATCTGTCTTCTTGAGAAATCATTTGATCTCTGGCTTTCTATCCCCCGAAAAGCCAAAAAATTACTACATCTCTGCTCGATTGGTGTGGATATTTTCACTGGTGTGGCAGCCAGTCCCCAAAATGGTCCCCAATGATTCCTTGCCTTCTAGTAATCATGGCTTGTAGAGTCTTCCCATATTACAGCAGGGTTTTTCTGTGTGACCAATAGAATATGGCAAAATAACGATGTGTCACTTCTGAGGCTAGCTCATGGAACACATTGTGGCTTCCGCCTTGTACTTTCTTTCTTTTTTTTTTTTTTTTTTTTTCCGGAGTTGGAATTTATCTCTTGTTGCCCAGGCAGGAGTATACGGGTGTGATCTCAGCTCACTGCAATTGCTGCCTCCCAGGTTCAGGTGATTCTCCTGCCTCAGCCTCCCAAGTAGCTGGGATTACAGGTGTGCACCACCATGCCCGGCTAATTTTTGCATTTTTAGTAGAGACAGGGTTTCACCATGTTGGTCAGGCTGGTCTCAAACTCCTGACCTCAGGTGCCCGGCCCTGCCTTGTACTTTCTTGGATCCTTTCCTCTGGGGAAAGCATACTGCCAGGTTATGAGGATACTGAGACAGCTCTCCATGTAGCAAGGAACTGAGGCTTTCTACCAAGGATCAATGATAATTTGTAGCCTTCTGTCAATAGACATATGAGTGAACCATCTTGGAAACAGATCTGCTGACTCTGGTCAAACCTTCAAGTGACTGCAGCACCTGAGGTTGCTTGAATGTAACCTCATGAGAGACCCTCAGCTAGAACGATCAGCTTAGTCATTCTCAGATGCTTGACCTCAGAAACGATATGAGATAATAAATGCTTGTTGTTTTAGACTGTTACATTTTGGGGATAATTTGTTATGCAGCAGTAGGTAACTAATATAGTCGAGAAGATGAAAGTTAAATATCCTTAATTAATTAACTGATTTTATGAGATGGGGTTTTGCTGTATTGCCCAGGCTGGTATTGAACTTCTGGGCTCAAGCGGTCTTCCTACCTCAGCCTCCCTGTTAGCTGGGATTACAGATGCACACCACTGTGACTGGCTCTCTGGCATTCTTTTTTATTTTATTTTATTTTATTTTATTTTTTATTTTTTAAATTAATTTATTTTTTGAGATGGAGTCTCACTCTTGTTGCCCAGGCTGGAGTGCAGTGGCGCAATCTTGGCTCACTGCAACCTCCGCCTCTCAGGTTCAAGCAATTCTCCCGTTTCAGCCTCCCAAGTAGCTGAGATTACAGGCACCTGCCACTACGCCCAACTATTTTTTTTTTTTTGACAAAGAGTCTTGCTCTGTCATCCAGGCTGTAGTGTAATGGTGTGATCTCGGCTCATTGCAACCTCTGCCTCCTGGGTTCAAGCGATTCCCCTCCCTCAGCTTCCCGAGTGGCTGGGATTACAAGCATCTGCCACCATGCCTGACTAATTTTGGTATTTTTAGTAGAAACTGGGTTTCACCATGTTGGCCAAGCTGGTCTTGAATTCCTGGCGTTGTGATCCGCCCACCTCGGCCTCCTAAAGTGGTGGGATTACAGGCCCAGATATGAATATTTTTGATCAATTCAACAGACACTTGTAAGGAGCACCACCCCTGGCCAGGGGATACAAAAATAAATAAGATAATCACATCTCTGCTAAAATTGTTTACAGGTTCATGGGTCAGTGGTGGGACAGATCATTTCGATAATGATACAGGTATTTTATAGGGCATAGGTGGAGTTTGGAGGAAGTACACCTAACCCAGTGTGGGAGCTAAGGGAGGACAAATCACTTTCTCAAAGACACACAGCTGTGTGTGTGGCATCTTGAATCTGTCTTGGTTGTTTTCTAGAGACCTGGGAGTGGTAGTGACAGGATTGTGTGTTGCCTGCCTGTTCCCTTTCATGTATTGGTAAGGTACTGAGGGAATGTATTTTCTTACCGGGTCCGCGAGGGGGCATAGTTTTAAGGGCAAGAACTTCCCAGCGCCATGCTCCCCTCCCATCTCTCTCTGGGAGATTTAACGGTCTCTGTTTTAATTTTCGCAGAGACAGGAAGAATCAAAAGTCAATCACTCCAGGGGAGGTTCTAAGGAACTCCTTTCATTGGCCAGGGGTCTTTAAGAAGGTGGGGGTTCCTCCCAGGTTAGCAGTCCCCTTCTTCGACATCCCTTCGGACTCCATATTTGGGTCCCCTTCCATGAAGACTCCCTTAGTGGAAACCGTCTTTCTCTCTCCTGGATTTCCCCTCTGGAGTTCCCTTTCACACTCTTCGTGGAAGTTTTCTTTCTTCTTTTTTTCCTCTTTCTCTACCTAAATAAATTCACTTTCTACAAAAACTCTGTTTGGGGTCCAGTATTTACTTTGTGAGCACACCTGGTCCCCTCTCTCATTCTTGAGAGAGCAGGAGACCAAGAATCTTGAAGAAAGGTCCTCTCAGGGGAGCTGAGGGCACCCCTGAACCCCAACAGTACTTTCTATGTTTCTTTATAGAGACTCCATATTCACTGAGATATTATTCAAACTACTTTCTCTTTTTTACTTATAGAGGTGGAGTCTCTTTATGTTGCCCAGGCTTGTCTTGAACTACTGGGCTCAAGCAGTTCTCCCAACTTGGCCTCCCAAAGTGTTGGGATGACAGAGGTGTGAGCCACTGAGCCTGGCTCAAACTTTTTTTTGAGTTTCTCTGCCAACCAGGATAAGTAGAATGGAACAGAAAGATTAAGAAACAGAAACATTAAAATACAAAACAAAACCCAGGAAATATAGAAGTGATAGAAATGAGTTAGGGGACTCAAATACATAAGGCCAAACTGTAAGAATAAAACATTTGGGGTGTGGGATTCTTAAAAAAATCTCTTAAACAATTCATCTTAATACTTTGTCACATGTTTCTAGCTAGTAGTCAGTAAGAAATTTGTGGCAATGTGCTGGTTTGGCTTTAAGGAAAGATTATACCCATGGATCAATTTGGTAGAATCCAGTACTGAATTCTATCAGTTTGAACAAGCAAGTTTCAGACATTATAGAGCCAAGGGAACTTCCAACAGTCTTCCATGAATGAGGCAATCTGAATGAAGAGGCCTTTTATAACTTCATTTTGAACTCTGCCCACAAATCAAAGGTCAGCAGGCCCTTCAAAGAGGCTGCAAAATGCCTGGAGGTGCTGCTGTGCAAGTGGTTGCTCCTGTGTGATAAGCAGAGGGAAAAAAGCAACAAGGAACAGGGGACAAAAGGCAAAAGAGGGCACTGAAAGAGAAGAGGGAGAGAAGGAAGGGAGAAGAAAAAGAAAGAACTAATAACTACTGTTTGTTGAGCACTGTCAGCCACCGTGCTGAATACTTTGCAAACTTGATCTCAATCCTCCCCGCAGTCCTATGAGGTAGTACTGGCAGTACTTTTGTTTTACTGATTAGGATACTGAAGCTAAAAGAAGGTAATTTGTCAAAAGTTATACAGCTAATAAGTAGCAAAGCTGGACTTTGAACCCACGTCTGTCTGCCTTCGAAATCTGGCATTCCTTACTACAATGCCACAAGGAAAACATGTTCACCTATTAGGGTCTGAGAGATACCTACCACTGATGATGACTGGCTGGGCTCTTCTGTGGCTGGCCCTTGGATCTTTTTTTTAAGTTTGTAGACAAGTCTTTAACAGGATGAAGATCCCTTAATTGGATTTGCCTGTTATCCAATATTGCACACCGCATCACATGCTGTGCTTCAGTTCCCTACGTGAATCAGTTAAAACCTTCCCATTTAGTCTAATGAACCCTAATTTCAGACAAAGGTAACTGTCACCTTTTGTTTCATCCTGTGCTTTTATTTTTCAAATACCAGAGCCGACCTCTGAACTCAATCTGCACTTGCCTATTGATGCATAAATATCTATAATATCACAGTAAATTAAATTCTATTTTAAAGGGTTTCTATTTAACAATCTGTCAGAACTTTCACAGCATTTGATTTCTGGTCGCCTCTGTCCAGTGACAGGTTTATCTCAATATGGCTTGATTAATGAAACCTTTTATTTGGTGTAAGCACACCTATTATTACCATAGTCTCTTAATGCTTGCTTAGGCAACATTGAGGTCTGGCAGCAGGGACTCTCAAAACTTCTAGCTTCTTTAGCTCCATCAGAACATCGGGTGCGGTTAACGGGCCGGGAGACTGATGCCCTTCTAGTGGGGAGCATGGTGATGTTAGTGTCGGTTAAATGATCTAGCACTGTCTCAGAGGCTTGGCCAAACTATCTTTTAACCTCAGGGTTTAAAAATGTTTCTGTCTTAGTGCCAACAAATCTGCCTTTTTCTCTATCGCTACCTTGTCCTTGTATGTCAGTCATTGAGGGGCATAGTGGACGTCTCCCTCGGGAACCAAGAAATTGCAGTGTGCACCGTGTAGCTGAAAAGTGGGATGCAGTCTAACATAAAATAACATATTGAAAAAAAGGGTCTTAATGAAGCCAAGAGGCCAGGAACTAATAGCTCTTAAGAAATAGAAATGACTTTATGATGGATATTCCACAAGCAACCTTTTCAGAAAAGAAGAGTGCAATTGAATTATGTTTTGTTCCTGACAAGTATTTACCTCGGAGAGAAGCTGCCATTACTGTTGGACTATCACCTTCGTGTCCCGCGTGCTTCCAAAACCCCGGGGAAAGAAATAACTTGGTTTGCACATAGACTCAAAATGTTGTCAGTCTGTTTTACATTGCTATTAAATATTTAATAACATTAAAATCGAGACATTGAAAATAAAATCTGAAACTTATTTGTGCTGGAGAAATTGTCTTCTCTGCAGTTTTCCTATCTAGTATTTTCTGTGCTGGCAAAATGATTTGCTTCTGCTGTATATTACACTGTTTCTTATTTGTACCCCTGTCCCCTGCTAATACTTAAAACAGCTCATACTTTTTTGTTAAATGTTCTTTTTTAAGTTTGTGGTCATTATGGCTTTAAGTGTAGTAAATTCCACCTGGAGAATTTAACAGTTTGGCTGTTATTTTTAAACGTTCTGAGGTAGGAAAGAGAATACAGTAATATTAATAGGCATGATTCAAGTTTCTAATAAATAATAAAATCAGATAAATGAAACAAATGAGTCTATTATTTAAAAATAACTTTATGATAGTTAACATTCGTTAAGACTTGAATATTTAAAGGGAAACGAACCCCTAAACACATTAGAAAAAAGTATTTTGTTTAGTTACTGTCCTAGATTGATTATTAATTTGATTACTTGAATTTGCAGTTTGTTATTAAATATATATGCTTACATAGACCTTAAATCACAGAAGTTTTCCTTCTGGAGTTTTAGGAGTGAAGAGGAATATATTATAGGAAATATTTCTTTTAAAGGGGTGACATCAGATTTTTATTATCAGGTTAGGGTTAATAGAATTCCTTGTAATCATACTGGAAAAATAAAATATAGTTTAACTGTACTTTTGAAATTAGATATATGGTTTAAGAATATTCAATAAAGTAAGAAAGTAGAGAAACTAGTTTAATTTAAAATTATGCTGAAATTTAATCAAATAATTTTAGTAACATAATTAACTAGTATTTAGATCTTGTGTTCTATTTGAAAAATATATATATGCCATTTTTCTTCATTAAAAATGTTCTTTTGTAAGAAAATACAGAAACCTCTTAATGAGATTCTGAGCGGAGGAGACTTATGATTCTCCAACGTGTTTCTCAGGTTTTAGTTTATTTCACATCCTGCTTTTTAACCTTCGACAACAAATATTGTTGTAGTATGAAGACAGCAAATCTAAACAATTACATATGTAGTCCAAAGGCATACACAAGAAAATCAATATTTGACATCTTCGCAACTCCTTCTTTGCAGTAGCGTTCAATAGCTCTTATTCATTATACACTTATATCTCTTTCAGATTCGCCTTTGTCACTGGAAACTCATTTTTTTTTCTCCTTTGACTTCCACATAACTTCTTTGCCCTGTACTTTTACAGATGCCTTCTGGCTATAAATACTAATGAAATCTCTTTGCTTAATTCAATTTTGCTGGTACACTTACAGTTATGACCTAACTTTCCCACGAGAGAGACTGATTGAACATTCCACTACCTTATGGATGGGAGCAAACATTCTTACAGAACTGGACTGACAATTTCCATAATTATAGAATTCACAGCCTAATGACCTTAAAAAACAATAAAAAGATCTCTTGTTAATTCCATCTCTGTTACTGACATTCAAGATATTTCATTTTTCACGGGACAACAAATTTACTTTTTTATTTTCCAAAGAGCAGTCTATCCTTTACCCCCAGATTAAATTTTCTGAATATTGAAGTATTCCATTGAATATTTAGCATTTCTTTGTCTTTTAAAAGTTAGAATATTTATGATCCTTAGAATGAGTTTGACTGATTTATAGCAATCAATTATAAGAGTGCGTTTTCAAATAGCCCTTTTAAAAATGAAGAATAGAATAATTAAAAAGATCACAAGTCCTCCCTTGCATATAATTATTTCATTATTTTATTACAGTGCAGAAATTATTTTTGCTGACTGTGAGCAATTTTAGTTGAGCGAGATCTGTGTTAATATCCAATAGAAAGCAGTTCTTCCTAAGAAATAAGATCACTAATTGGCTAAATTTTATTCAGTACAGTGAGTCTTATGAGTCACATTGCAATATAAACCTAATCACAAGGTAGAGTGGATACAATACCTTTTCTGTAGTGTAGATATTCTAAAAGCATAACCTGCATGCTAATTTATTCCTTCAACAGGTTTATTGCCTTATTAAGCATTTGTTTTGTAGAATATTCTTAATCCATCTAGGTTGTCACAGAAAATCTGTGATAATGAAATATTAAAATTCAGACTTGAAGTGTACTAAAGCCAGCATGAATAATCAAAGCTAAAACACAGCATCTTTGGTTCTTTCTAAATACCAAAATGTTCAGTACCCTGAAATATATTCTGGAAACCTTTGGCTTACAAATAAAGACTTCATGAGGTATGGAAATCTTTAGTATAGTAAGATAGCCTGTTATTAACTGAAGCTAAATTAAATGTTAATAATAGCCATTTTCTTGGAAAAATCTAATATTCATCATAAACGTGATAGTATTCTTGGCATATTTAAATATTTTATATATATATAAAAGATATTTTCTTCCCATAAATATTTTACATATATTTATTGCTATGGGAAGAATGTATAAATTATAATAAAATTCATCAGAACCACTATCTTTTTTTTTTCTATTTCCCATTTTAATGTGTACAGATAGGGAAGTTTTTGACTAACAATCTTTAATTTTGCTTCAAATTTAATAATATTCAATTTTCTCATATTAACACATAGGCCACCTTTTCTCCTTTTTCTTCTAGTCCTCTGAACAGAGCCACTATCTTAATGACCTAGACTGTTTTGATCAAATGTGAGTAAACATATTACAAAATTATTTGTTATTATATATATTTTAGTATGGAATATGATGCTGCTGGTCTAACTTAGACCTTAAGTGAAAAGTACAGTATTCTTAGTTTAACTTCTTGTTTGTTTGCTTTTGTGTGTTTTTGTTTTTGTTTTTTTAAAACACAAGGTCTCGCTGTTGCCCAGGTTAGAGTGCAGTGTTGTGATCATAGCTCATTGCAGCATCGAACTCCTAGGCTCAGGTGATCCTCCCATCTCAGCCTCCTAAGTAACTAGGACTACAGGCAGGTGCCACCATGCCTGGCTAATTTTTTAAAAGTACAGACAGGGTCTTGCTATGGTGTCCAGGCTGCTTAGTTTGACTTTTGAAAGTGGAAATAAGATACATGAAAATCTCACTGGTATTAATTGGTAAATTTGTGTATTCATTTAGCAAATATTTCTTGAGCACCTCTATGTTTTAGGTATAATTTTAATGTGCTAAAACTACTTTCCCACACCCTTTCAAGAGAAACACTAGCATTTTTGCCTTCTTTGCTTGGATTCAGGAATGTGCATTTGCTGCAAAAAGGAGAAATTAGCCAGGCACAGTGGTGCAAGCCTGTAATCCTAGCACTTTGGGAGGCTGAGGCAGGAGACTTGCTTGATCCCAGGAGTTTGAGATCAGCCTGGACAACATAGTGAGAATCTGTCTCTACCAAAAAAAAAAAAAAAAAAGAGAGAGAGAGAGAAAGAGACACAGAGAGAGGGAGAGGGGAGAGAGATTGGCCAGCTTGATACTTAACAACAAATTTAGAAGTTATAAAGTTGTTTACAATTGTAATTTCTGGATTTGAGTATTTACTGTGTCAGCAATAACTGAAGCCCACTGGAACTCTATAAGAAATGAGTTACTATTGTGAATAGGACAATTTTTTTTTTTTAAAGACAAGGTATCACCATGTTGATCAGGCTGGTCTTGAACTCCCAACCTCAGGTGATCCGCCCGCCTTGGCCTCCAAAGTGCTTGGATTACAGGCGTGAGCCACCACGCCCGGCCTGACAATTTTTGTATTTGGAATTTTTTACTAGAGATTAAGAATTACGTGTGTTACAGAATGCCAAACAAACTATTGCCCATAGGAGTCTTTCTTTTTCTTTCTTTCTTTCTTTCTTTCTTTTCTTTTCTTTTCTTTTCTTTTCTTTTCTTTTTTTTTTTTTTTTAAAGACAGGTTTTCACCATGTTGGCCAGGCTCGGTCTTGAACTCCTGACCTCAGGTGATCCACCCGCCTCGGCCTCCCAAAGTGCTGAGATCACAGGCGTGAGCCACCACGCCTGACCTAGGAGTTTTCTTATAGTGAAAGAATTCTAGCATGGTGCTTTGGGAGGGTGATGTGATCTGGAAGAAGAAGAACTAGACTCTCCAGAGTCCTGGGTTCTGCTACTGCTCCTAACTAGCTAGAAGACTTTGGGCATTTTGAAACCTCTCTGAACCTTAGTTCCAGATCTGGAAAAAGTGAATCATAATCCTTGCTCTGCCTCTTCATGAGGAGGCTATCATGATAAATAGCAGCCTCCTCATTTGTAAAGTGAAAGTTTTCTAATTAGAGCCGTTCTTAAAGTGGGAGGAGTTCATAAATCCCCTTGAAACAATGCAGCTTTTTTTGTTCATCTTTCTGCATATGAGGTCTGTAGTTTTGTCAGATTCTCAAATAGGCAAGTGATCCGAAGAAGGTCAAGAAATGCTGAATTAGAGAATCTCTAACATCCTTTCTACTCCCAAATTCAAATTCCGTTCTCCCTCTCTGAATAATTGATATGAAAGCACTTTGAAAGAGTGCTAAACAAATGCAAAGTATCATTCTCTATCTCTCTTTATGGATCTAGTCTATGTAAAAGTCATAGCCATGCTTGGAATACTGATATTATATTATGTTGCATGGGTTATTGAATAAACATATGGCTTGAGGGAATTCCTCAAATGCAAGGTTCAGTATTAAACCTGTAGGAGAATTAGAGTATGCCATAGAGACTCAGATAAAATAGAAAAGAATTCTAGGTGAGAGTGCACATTTTTATTTTTTTTTTTTGAGATGGAGTCTCACTCTGTTGCCAGGCTGGAGTGCAGTGGTGTGATCTCGGCTCACTGCACCCTCCGCCTCCTGGGTTCAGGTGATTCTCCTGCCTCAGTCTCCCAAGTACCTGAGACTACAGGCACGCACCACCATGCCTAGCTAATTTTTTTGTATTTCAGTAGAGACGGGGTTTCACCATGTTGCCCAGGCTGGTCTCGAACTTCTGAGCTCAAGTGATCTGCCAGCCTTGATCTCCCAAAGTGCTGGGATTACAGGCGTGAGCCACCACACTCAGCCCAGTCTTATACATTTTTATATCCGTAGCTGTATGCCGGGATTCAGTAAAATGTATACATTGAATGCCCTTAGGCTGGTGACTTACTTTCTCTGAACAATGTTTTCCCTTTTTGTAGGAATAATAATAATGATAATAAAACCTGGCTACCATTGAAGTAATCTGCACCAAGTACTTTACTTATGTTATTTTGTCCCAGCCTAATAACACCCTGTAAATTTTTTTTTTTTTGAGACAGAGTCTTCCTCTGTTGCCCAGGCTGGAATGCAGTGGCACAATCTCGGCTCACGGCAAACTCTGTCTCCTGGGTTCAAGCAATTCTCTGCCTCAGCCTCCCAAGTAGCTGGGATTACAGGTGCCCGCCACCATGCCCAGCTAATTTTTGTATTTTTAGTAGAGACAGGGTTTCACCATCTTGGCCAGGCTGGTCTTGAACTCCTGACCTCATGATCCACCTGCCTCAGCCTCCCAAAGTGCTGAGATTACAGGCATGAGCGACAGTGCCAAGGCCCACATTATGAAATATTATTCCCATTTTAAAGGTTAGGATTCTGGCTGGGTGCGGTTGCTCACTTCTGTAATCCCAGCATTTTGAGAGGCCAAGGTGAGCGGATCATCTGAGGTCAGGAGTTTGAGACCAGCCTGGCCAACATGGCAAAAACCTGTCTCTACTAAAAATCCAAAAATTAGCCAGTCGTTGCGGTGCACACCTGTAATCCCAGCTACTTGGGAGGCTGAGGCAGGAGAATCGCTTGAACCCAGGAGGTGGAGGTTGCAGTGAGCCAAGATCCAGTCACTGCACTTCAACCTGGGTGACAGTAAGACTGTCTCAAAATAAACTAAACAAAGCTAAAATAAAATAAAATAAAGGTTAGGATTCTGAGGTTCACAGAAGATAAGTGACTTACTCAAGGATAAAAGCACCTTATAAATTCATTGGGAAGATAAAATTATGTAATGTACTTGATAATGCTTTGAAAACTGTTTAGGCTACATAAGTGTAATGCTGCTGCTACTCCTCTTTCACTTTTTGTTCCTTTTGTCAGATGGCCCAGCTTCAAATATTTTATTTTATTAACAGCCTTCTCATTGAAACAAGAGGGTGCTTTGCTAGAAGGTTTATGGTACATTGTGTCCCAGAAGTGCAGATTTGGCAATGACAAGAAATGGTGGTTGCCAGGTCATTTTTGAATCGGCTAGATTTATCTGTCATGTTACCAAATAGCTCTGCTGTTAGCTGAGAGAAGGAATGAAGAGAAACTATGACTATTTGATGAATAAGACCCTTTGTAAATATTCCGCTTGGAGTTCCTCCCATCCCCTCATCATTAAAATAGATTAGTGTCTAGATTAAGATCACAAAAGCCAAGGAATTCAGATCTAAAGCTAAGATTTAAGCTTGGAGTATCAGTCTTAACTTATGAGTGCAAAACCAGTAATCTTGGTAGGACCAAGACCATGAGTTTGTTCTGAATCTCTTGGTTTCTATGGAGCTGAGATTTATATTCATTATAATATACAAAGTTGAAATACTTTAAAACTTCATAACATAGCAAAGACAGGATTATAATTATATAATAGGACCATCTTCCAACTTGTCACTATAGGAATGATAAAGTCAAATTAGGGGAGAGCTACTGATTACCGAGGGAAATTACCTTTTATTTCTGAAAACTGTATTTCTCTTTGGTTTAAAAAATACCCTTTTATGGGGCAATTTGATTTTGTGCAATGTTTTATGCTTAAAAAATCTAATAGGAGACCTGATGGAAAGATTTGATTATTCATTACCCATCTACACATTCACTAGTAATGATGAAAGATTTGTTGGTTGTCTAGTTTATGAGAGAGAGTGATGAGCCACACCAGAAGAGAGGGTGGGAAATCTGGGCTCAGTGCCCAGGATTTTTCTTTGCTATTTGGATCACTGTGTTTGCTAGAATATTTAATTAATCCCACTCTTGAAGTAATGCTTATTGCTGATGGCCATTGCTGAGCTGAAATATTAAACCATATGTAATATATCTTCAATAAAATTTAGATTTAAAAGTCCCTAAATGATGTATGTGTTTGACAGTCCTTAATGAAAACTGATTAAAGAAATTCCAGAGAATGGATAGGCTTAATAGTAGCAATTCTTTTCATTCATGTGAAAGGAAGTTTAGTATTACAAAATGAAGCATAAGGAATTAGCACAATATTTGGGGTAGGGCTGTAGCAGTTCTTGAATATATAGGTTTTGGTTTTTAGTTTTGTTAAATATTTGGCTCTTCTACTGTATCTGTGGTGAGGGTCTTTCCTGAGTTATTTAAGACAGTTCTTTTTGGAATACAGTTTAGCCATAGGTAGACCATCAGGAAACTCTGATAATTCTCTTTTGAGTAATTCAATACATGGCATGATTTTCTCTTGCTATTGAACCGATGCCTCAGCAAAGGGTTAGAGGAATTCTGCTGTTTGTAGCGAAAATCTTGTGCCAGGAGCATTAACCTTGAAGTTCTATACACTTTGCAGGTCAGGCAATTACCACAGTTATCCTAGTTACTTATTTAAGGATGTGGCAAGGAGAGCCTCCAAAAAATGAACTGATAAATGTGAGTGGAGGGAAAAAAATCTATTTTTTTGAAAGGACAGATCTAGAATTGTAATGATGGAAAGAATTCTAAAATTCAGTCAAAATATCTCTTGAACAGTTCAGAACAGGCAAAGGGTCTGACGTACTGGAGTATGTCTGGGTAGTGAAGAGGGATAGAATATTAGAAATGAGACAGTACTTAAGAATTTGGTCAAATCTAGTTGTCTTCAAACTTTGTAACTTTTTGAGTTACTTTATGCAAACAAAATCTTATGTACTTAATATGTAAAACAGATTTGAGGGCAGCTATTCTTTTTGAAGTCAAAGAGCTTGCACCTGTTCGTATGCTTCTCCCTTCTTCCTTAGTTATTAGCATAGTCTGAAAATCAGTCATCTACTTCAACTCTTTCATTTGACATATATGAGCATTCATTTCCAAGAGGAGTAAACTGACTTGTTCAAGGTTATATAACTGAACAGTGTCAGGGCTTAGTCTCAGACCAGTGCTCTGCTTTGTTACATACTTTGTACTTCAAACACTCTCTGCTTCTTGCAGGGAATTCTGGGAAGAGATCAACCCTCTCTACTTGAATTCTAGGAAAAAGTAATGTAGTCAGGGGTTGAAAAGACAAGTGGGGATATGGGTCACCAATACTATTCCTTAATACATTAAAAAAACAGGCATTTATTGATTATCTACTACGTGCAAGGCACAGCTTGAAGCTACAGAGAAAGTACAGAATTCCAGAATGGAAGAAGTCATGTCTTTACTATTCTTCGTCCTATATTTTCTCCTTAAAAATATGAACAAAGCAATAATTTAGAGAATATGAATCATACACTCAGTATAGTGTTTTTTGGGTGTAGACTCTGGAGTCAGACTACCTAGTTTTGAAGTCTGGTCCTGAAGTTATCTCAGGCAAATTACTTAACTACTCATCCCCATCTCCCTCCCAACTCCCACTTCCTCCTCCTCCTCCTCCTCCTCCTCCTCCTCTTCTTCCTCCTTTTTTTGAGCCAGGGTCTTGCTCTGTCACCCAGACTGTAGTGCAGTGGTGTAGTCATGGTTCATTGGAACCTCTGCCTCCCAGGCTCAAGCAATCCTCTCACCTTAGCCTCCCAAGTAGCTGGGAATACAGGTGCATCCCACCATGCTCAGCTAATTTTTTTTTTTAATTTGTAGAGATGAGGCCTTTCTATGTTGCCCAGGCTGGTCTTGAACTCCTGGGCTCAAGTGATCCTTCTGTTTCGGCCTCCCAAAGTGCTAGGATTACAGGTGTGAGCCACTGTGCCCAGTGAAATTGCTTAATCTCTCATGCCTCAGATTTCTCATCTGTAAAGTAGGAATAATAATGTTACTGCATCATAGAATATTTGTGAGGATTAAATGAATATATGCATTCATTTATTATATAAATATACATTTTTGATATATCAGAATAATTAAATCTTAGCTGCTATTATTATGTCTTATGTCACTCACAATGACAATTTGAGAGTCTCCTCTAAATCAGTGTTTTGGCTTCTTAGGTATATTGTTCAACAAATCACATGGAATTATATTTTGCCTACGTAAGTTACTAAAGCATTGTCAATTCAATTTGGTGATCTTATTTTAGCAAATGGTTAGCACCTATATAGTATATATAATATATATAGTATGATATACTTCACTCATAAATTTTTTTTTTGAGGTGGAGTCTTGCGCCGTCTTCCAGGCTGGAATGCAGTGGTATGATCTCTGCTCATTGCAACCTCTGCCTCCTGGGTTCAAGCAATTCTCATTCCTCAGCCTCCCAGGTAGCTGGGATCACAGGCGTGCACCACCATGCTCAGCTAATTTTTTGCTTTTTTTTTTTTTTTTGAGAAGAAGTTTTGCTCTTGTTGCCCAGGCTGGAGTGCAATGGCACTATCTTGGCTCACTGCAGCCTCCACCTCCTGGGTTCCAGTGATTCTCCTGCGTCAGCTTCCCGAGTAGCTGGGATTAAAGCCACATACCACTAGCCCGGCTAATTTTGTATTTTTAGTAGAGACAGGGTTTCTCCATGCTGGTCTCGGATTCCCGACCTCAGTTGATCCACTCGCCTTGGCCTCCCAAAGTGTTGGGATTCCAGGTGTGAGTCACCACGCCTGGCCATTTTTTTGGATTTTTAGTAGAGATAGGGTTTCACTACGTTGGCCAGGGTGGTCTTGAACTCCTGGCCTTCAGTGATCTGCCTGCCTCAGCCTCCCAAAGTGCTGGGATTATAGGTGTGAGCCACCGCGCTTGGCCTTATAAATCTTTGTTGTTGTTGTTGTTTTAAAGACAGGGTCTTGTTCTGCCACCCAGGCGAAAGTGCAGTAGTGTGATCGTAGCTCATTGCAGCCTCAAACTCCCGAGCTGAAGTGATCCTCCCACCTCAGCCTCCTCAGTGGCTGGGACCACAGGTGTGTGCCACCATAACTGGCTAATTTTTAAACATTTTTTGTAGAGTTGGAGTGTTGCTGCATTGCTTAGGCTGGTGTCAAACTCCTGGGCTCAAGCAATTGTCCTGCCTTGGCATCCCAAAGTTTGGGTTCATAAGAGTGAGCCACCACAGCTGGCTCACTCATGACTCTTAAGATGCTTTGTACATCTTGAATGGGAATCTTGAAGATCAGAAATATGTGGGATTCACCAGTGATATCCTTAAGGCATTGCTTATTCTTTTCAATACATACGGTATCTCCTCAAACAAAAAGTAAGACTTTGGGCATGGACAACATCATATGTGTCTGTTTAGGGTTCCAGAGTCCAGGCCTGTAACTTGTACATAGAAGGCAATCACAGATGTTCGTTATGTGTTTATGTCACAAATTCTACTGTTAGTGGCAACATCTCTTCTCAATTTTAGTTTTTCTTTTCTAATTTAAACTATCAGCCTAATTATAATATCTTCTGTACTAATTTTTCTTGTTCCACTGGATCTAAAGTTAATAAATTTGTTGAACCATGAATAAAAGCAAAAAGCTAGCACATGTAGGTACAAGCCATATGCATCGCTTTAATGAATAGTCATCGTGACATATGGAGGAGGACTGCCAGATTAATTATTGGGTTTGATGGAGTTGCTGCTCGCCTGCATGAGTTAGTCCAGGGGCCAATTTATAGTGTTAAAATCCTGTGATGGGCTGGTCTGACTGATAAACAAAGTAAATAAATGAACCAAGTTGATTCAGTAGCCCAAATAATTTGCTAGATTATCATGAAAACATTATATTGCTTTTTATTTTTTTGAGACAGGGTCTCAGTCTATCAACCAGGCTGGAGTGCAGTGTGCAATTATGGCTTACTGAAGTCTCGACCTTTGGAGCTCAAGCAACCCTCCCGCCTCAGCCTCCTGAGTAGCTGGTACTACAGGCACATACCACCATACCTGGCAATGTTTTCAAAATTTTTTTATAGAAACAGGGTCTCACTATGTTGCCCAGGCTTGTCTCGAATTCCTGGGCTCCAGTGATCCTTCCATCTCGGCCTCCCAAAGTGTTGGAGTTACAGGTATGAGCCACCATATCCAGTCAAGAATTAGTAATATCATTTAAAATCTGTAGTATATTGAGGCACTGGAAAATAGGTATATATCCAATAGGGCTCTTCAGGCTGTGATAACCAAAAACCCAACTCAAGCCAGATTGGGCAAAAAGTGAAATCCACTAGCTCGAGCAACTGAAAATTTCAGAGGTAAATTTTTCTGACTTTCATTTACACTTGATCCAGATGTCTGCCTCCATCTTTAGCTTAACTCTCCTCCACAAGGAGGCTATGTGCCATTTAGCATCTCCATGCCTATATCCTCCCAGAATTCAGCCCAGCAAAAAGTAGAGTGATTCTTGGCGACTACCATGTGAGTCTTGGACATTGGAACAAGTTAGGTCATAGGTCAACTCCTGAGTCAACAATGTTAGTAGGAGTTGATACTCTCACTGGCCAGGACTAGGGCACACAGTGTCTTCCTGGTGGAGCCCCAGCAATACATGAGAAAGTGATGGTTTTCCAAAGGACATTTGGGTACTCCCAGAAATAATAAGGAGCAGACAAATGTCTATTAGAAGGAAAAATAAAATTCTTTTTAAACAAACTAATATCAAAATGCCAGATAAGAAAACAGACATTCTCATATATTATTTCAAGTGGGCTATTTGGAATATCTACAGAAATTCAAGTGCACATCCTCTTACACAATTTCACATCAAGGAATTTATCCTACAGATAAATCATACCAGTGTACAAAGACATTATTTAAAGGATGATCACTGAAGCATTGACTGTAACAGCAAAACACTGTCCATTGACATGGAAGTTGTTAAATTATGATTCATTTATGGAGAAGAATATTGCACAATTATTTTTAATGAGGTAGATCTGTATGTTCTAATATGGAAATAAGTCTATGATAATTTCAGAGAAAAAAAGCAACTTGCAAGAAAATAGGCAAATATGGTCCTACTTGTATAGATGCATAAAAAATATCTGGGAGAATATCCAAAAAATGTTTAACACTGCTTATTGTTGGGCAAGAAGTTCTAAGGAGTTAGGAGTGGCAGGAAGAAGACATTTGCTTTTCACTTTATATCCTGTGGGGCTTTAATTTGTTTACCTGAGTACACACTACTTTCATTACTTTAAAAGGTCAGTCTAGTCGGGCATGATAGCTCATGCCTATAATCCCAGCACTTTGAGAGGCCAAGGCAGGAGGATCACTTGAGCCCAGGAGCTCAGGACCAGCCTGAGCAACATAGAGAGACTCCGTCTCTATAGAAAATGAAATCAATCAATCAATCAATCAGCCAGTATAGTGGTGTGTGCCTGTGGTCCCAGCTACTCAGGAGGTGGAGATAGGAGGGTTGCTTGAGCCTGGGAGATCAAGGCTGCAGTGAGCTCTGAGCATGCCACTGCACTCCAGCCTGGGTGACAGAGTGAGACCCTGTCTCAAAAAAAAAAAAAGAATTCTCTTTTATTGAGCAACTGTTGTATTAGTAGGTGTACGGCTTTCGTGAACTTAATGAATTTCCCTGAGCCTCAGTTTCTTTATTTTTCAAGTGGGGGTGATCCTATTAATAATATTTGCCTTATAATGTAACTGGGAAACTGTAGATAAAATATGGTAAATGCTTGAGTGTAGCAGACATTTAGTGAATCACTGCTCTTAGTAGTAGTAATTACTTCAGGTTGTAATTACTGCCTTTTCTTTTTTTTTTTTTTTGAGACAGAGTCTCACTCTGTTGCCCAGGTTAGAGGCTAGAGGCTAGAGACTAGAGTGCGGTGGCACCATCTCGGCTCACTGCAACCTCCGCCTTCCAGGTTCAAGAGATTCTCATGCCTCAGCCTCCCGAGTAGCTGGGACTAAAGGCATGTGCCACCACGCCCAGCTAATTTTTGTATTTTTAGTAGAGACAGGGTTTCACCATGTTGGCCAGGCTAGTCTCGAACTCCTGGCCTCAAGTGATCTGCCCTCCTCAGCCTCCCAAAGTGCTGGGATTGCAGGCATGAGCCACTGTGCCCAGCCTATTTTCTTTCCTGTTCTTTCTCTGTAGAAATAGTCATCAGGTGTGACCTCCTATGGGTGCTCACAGGAGATGGTGCCAAGCATGCGCAGAACTTCCCAGGCCAAGATCCACCACATCAGACCCACTGAGTGAGCCCCCTTGTCATTGCATGAGATGGTGATGATCACATCATATAGAGGAGAATATATGTGACACAGAGCAATGGTAGTCAGGTGAACATACCATACCTCTGCGCAAGGTTGGTGGTCAGTGCTGGGATCAGTAACCATCAGAAGACATGGTTCCCAGGCGGCTGCTTGGATCTCGTTAGTAAAGTCACCCAACAATAAGAGTGGCTCCTGTGGCAGCAGCAAACTTCAGCGTAGCCTGCTGGCTGGCATTCCTGGAGGATGTGACACTGACAGCAGCTGAGTTTCCAAATGGCAACAATGGCACAAGCTGCCAGCAAAAGCTTCTTGCAGGTCCTCTTCAGATTTATGATGTAGATGCCATCACTTTTCCTTTTGTAGCATGTCATTTGGAAGTCAAGGTTGGTGCCACCTAAGTGGATTCCTGCTGCAAGGAACATGAGGACACCCTCCTTCATCTTCAGGGCATCAAGGGCTTCAAACATTGTGATAGTTTCTCTTTAAATGACGACGTGCTTTATGGATCTCTGTCTGGAGAGCATGGACAAGTACCACCCAAAGTTTGATTGCTAAAATAGCTCACTCTTCTGTGGCTAGAAATTCTGAAGAATAAAATGGTAAGGGAGTTATTATGCTGACTACAACACCCAGGCTTAGGAACTAGTGTGCATAAGACCTCAAATTTCTTTCTGGCTCTCATTATGAAAGTCATGATTGTTTCCCTTGCGTCATCCTCTGCATGTGGCTTTTCATCTTACATTCTGGCTTTGCTCCAGGAGACACACTGCCTTATGCCAGGGACCTGGTGGAAAGGTCACCCCAGAATGGCCAGCCTGGGAAGGGCTCACTTATCAGTGTAGGTCCTTAACTGCATTTCTTCATGCGCTACCTTAACGACATGTAAGCAAGAGTGAAAAATTCCAAAGGGGCCTAAAATTTAGATTTTGGCCTGATAGTATAACCAGAAGGTTTTTTTTGCTTTGAATTACCATAACTAGGAGTGAGTTTCTGTCATTCCCCCACCGAATAAAATATTGAATTTATGATAAATGATTGTAAAATAGAGTGATCTGGACTTATTCTTTCCAGCTTAGTGAGACCCATCCCAACCTTTTACAGACAGTTTCTTTAAATATAGCATGAGAAACCTGAGTGTCCACTGGAGGTTTTTATAAATGGATGCCAGCTCAGTCTTTATTATATGTCGTATAATTGCCTGTCTTGACATACCTCTTCCAGGCTTTGCTTTAACATGGACAAAATAGGTTAAGGGTTCTTTTCTGCTGAAAATGATGACCCTTGGTGTTTTTGTTGTTGTTTCAACTTTATCTTTTTCTGTGTTGTTCCTGAATTTCTTGAAGTTTCTGTCTTTTTCAGTTTTTTTCTTTTAAATCTGCGTAGATGATGTCTACTTCCTCCCTTTAATCCAATTCAAAGTCCTATAGCAAACATTTACTGACCACTTATTCTATACAAAGCATGCTGCTGCTCTAAAAACACAGAGTTTATAGAGCTGTAACATCCAATATGGTAGCTATGATCTATATGTGGCTATTTAAATGTAAATTAATTAAAATTAAATTAAAATTTCAGTTCCTTTTTTGTACTAGCCATATTTCAGATGCTCAGTAGCCACTTGTAACTAGCGGCTACTGTATTAGCCAGTGTAGGTACAGAAAGTTTCCGTCACTGTGGAGAGTTCTACGGGACAGTGCTGTTATAGTGCACCAATAATTAGAACTACAACTCACTACTTGCCTTTCACTTATAAAATATTCAAAAACTCCTATCTTCCAGTTAGAACTTTTTTTTTCTTTTTTTGAGACAGGGTCTCATTCTGTTGTCCACGCTGGAGCAGTGGTGTTGTCATGGTTCACTGCAGCCTCAGACTCTCCGGGCTCAGTGATCTTCCCACCTCAGCCTCCTGAGTAACTGGAACTACAGGTGAACACCACCACACCTGGCTAATTTTTGTATTTTTTTGTAGAGACGGGATTTTGTCATGTTGCCAAGGCTGTCTTGAACTCCTGGGCTCAAGCAATCTGCTCACTTCAGCCTCCCAAAGTGCTGGGATTACAGGTATGAGGCCCCAAGCCATGCCAAGTCAAGTAAGATTTATTGAATTTTACTATTACGCACTATGAGAAATATAAGGACAAATAAAATATGTTTCTTGTCCTCAAGGAACTTAAAATACATTGAGGAAAACTGACACATAATACAGCTAATGAGATTAGAAGGAAGGATATGCAAAGTGATCTAATAGAGGCATAGTTAAGGCACAATCTAATCATTGAGGAGGGATTTATTTCTCTGCATCAGGGCCTTCATGCAGAAGGTGGCATCCAGGAAGGAAAGGATATGGGGAAGGCAAAAACTCATTTTAGGTGTCAAGGAAATAACGTGAGTGAAAACATGGAATAGGGAAAGTAGCTCTGTGAGGCAGATAATATAGCATAGAGATTCAGAGCACAGAGAGTCAGATAGCACCTCTGGGGACAAACTGCCTGGGCTAAAAAAACTGGCTCGGCATGGTGGCTCACGCCTGTAATCCCACTTTGGGATGCTGAGGTGGGTGGATCACCTGGGGTCGGGAGTTTGAGACCAGCCTGACCAACATGGTGAAACCCCGTCTCTACTAAAAATACAAAATTAGCAGGGTGTGGTGGCACATGCCTGTAATTTCAACTACTCTGGAGGCTGAAGCAGGAGAATCGCTTGACCCTGGGAGGGGGAGGTTGCGGTGAGCCGAGATCACACCATTGCACTGCAGCCTGGGCAACAAGAGCGAAACTCCATCTCAAAAAATAAATAAATAAATAAATGAAAACAAGAAACAAAAATCCAAAAACAGTAACAAACAAACAAAAAACCCTGGCTTTGCCTCTAGTTAGCAAGTACATTCATCTTTCTAAGTCTCAGGTTCTTCATCTGTGAAACGATGCTAATAATAGTTGCTACCTAACGGTATTTGTGACATTAAATGAGATGTGCCGTTGAGAGGTTTAGCACAGTGCCTGTCACAGCAGGCCACTAGGGGAGGACCTGGAGGAAAGGGAGGTAGTTATACTGAGGCTACTGCTTGAGAGTGGTCTCAGTTTGCAAAGAGTCTCCAAATGTAATGGCTGGAATAAGATAGAAAATAATTTCCATTCCAGTTAAAAAATTGGGAGTAATCCATCTAGGACTGGTATGGTGGCTGTGTTCCATGAAGTCCTCAGGGACTCAGTTCCTTCTCATTTTCTGCTTTGCCATTCCTAGGGTGTGGCCCTTGTCATCACAGTCCAGGATGGAACTTCAGTCACGACATTCATATCCCAATCAATAGGATGAGATGTGTACCCATGACCTCAAGGTTCCCAGAAGCTGCCACCTGACATTTCCACTTTCCATTAGCCTCAGCGTGGTCACATGGCCTCCCCTAGCTTCAGGGGAACTGGACAGCATAGTTTTTCTTCTGGGAGGCCATGTTTCCAGCTACAGTTTTTAAGGGGAAATGGATATTAGAGGAAACTAGCAGTCTCTGTTACAAAGAGAGACACGACTGAAGCCAGATTACAGAGGTCTTTAATGCAGTCTAAGAAAGAGTTTGTATTTTACTTTTTGGGCTCTGTGGAGCTATTGATACTCTCAGTGTGCCATTTAACACATTTAGAGTCTGTTCATGCTAACAGACTTGACACGGTTCTTCAAACAATCAATACTCACCCCAGGAATACTCAGAAGTTTTCAAGAATAGTTATTTTCAGTTTTTTCAAAAAATTTGTTTCCCCTAATATTCTTACATTCTTCTCAACTCTCCCTTCTCTCTGAGGAAGGGAAAAGGGAACACTTTCTCCCGGCAGCTCTCCTTTAGAACACCTCCAGTGTACCAACGGCCCTCTAAAATGAGCTGTCCAGGAGTCTGAGGCTGCAGTAAAACTATGATTGTGCCACTGCACTCTAGTCAGGAGACAGAGTGAAACCCTATCTATAAAAAAAAAAAAGTGCTGATAGTGGAAACTAGTTCTTCATATGCACAATCATAGCTCACAGCAACCTCCGCCTCCCAGGTTCAAGCAATTATCCTACCTCAGCCTCCTAAGTAGTTGGGACTACAGGCATGTGCCACCACGCCAGGCTAATTTTTGCATTTTTAGTAGTGATAGGATTTCACCATGTTGGCCAGGCTGGTCTAGAACTCCTGACCTCAAGTGATCCACCCGCCTCAGCCTCCCAAAGTGCTGGAATTACAGGTGTGAGCCACTGCGCCTGGCCTGGTACCTTTTTTTGATCAAGATACTGTTCTCCTTCTTTGGGCACCTTGTGCTTTCTGTCCTCAGACACTGTGCTTACCACAGGGCATGTATTACTGACCGTGTGCTACTCTAGATTCTAAGCGGCTTGAGGACAGAGTTCAGACATTACTACAGTCTATCTCTTCTGTGGTTTACCCAGTGGCCAGTACAAGGCACACATCAGGTTATCAAATGTCTAGATAAATACTAAGTGTAGAATGCTGCCTAGATTATGCTGGCTTGAAAGCAGCTGGACTAGTGCATAAAACCTCATACTGTTGAAGATTGGCTGGGTTTGTGGTGAAAGTACTCCAGGCAAAGGCTAAAAGAAAGACCTCTGTAAAATGTAGTATTGTCCACCTAGAGTATGGGTCTGCTCAGAGGACACTGGACCGTGAAACTATGAGATCAGGTTGAATGCTTTGTGCTCAATCCCGAAGTCTTTTTTCTCTTTTCTGACTTTGTCTATGTTATTGCAGGCACTGGTTTACTAAGACAATTCAAAACGTATACTCATTTTGTGTGCTTATGAAATATATCCCAAGGTAAGCCCCTCCAAGAAGATTTTTAAATCAACAAATATTTACGGAGTGTATGAGGCACATTGGTTGGGGCTCTGAGGAATAAAAATAACTGAAAAAAGCACCAATCCTTGCTTTCAAGGAATTTAGTCAACAGACACTGTGCTGCGTTGTAGGGATCTAAATATGGTTGACAAGGCTCCTACCCATCAGGGGCTTCCCACGTGGTATGAAAAATAGACAGATAAGCAGATTACTGCAATCTAGCATTTGAAGCTTTCTTGGGACCAAATGTACGCATCTTGATTAAAAATGTGAAGAAATTGTACATTTGAGATTTTGTGAAATTTGTACAAACATTCTAGTCAGCTAGCATACAAGGTATTTTCAGGGAGTTGAATCTATTTTAGGAGTGACAGTGATCTGATCTGCAACCAGGAGAGAGAGACTGGGGAGGGGAAAAAAAGAGGGTTGATCGTTTTGAGATGACATTAAATTATCTTTTGACACCAGCTGTATCTTTTTTATAACAGAAAATGGAAACAACTCTGTCCTTGACCTTCAAAAAGAAATTGACTTACCTAGCTTAACTATTCAAACAAACAACTGTGTACTCTCTTCAATTCCGATGATGATTTTGATTTACTGTAAATGACTGAATTTAATGAACTAAATTATGCTATTTAAATGCATTTTGTGAATGGTATTGTAGTTTGTTACAAAGCATTATGTCTATGCTAAATTGTGCTGTAAATGATATGGTATGGAACATATGTGCTGTATTCATAATTTAACTGTTGCTGTGGAGTGCCTTCTTGGATAGGACACACTAAAAAAAGGAGCCTTTATTTACCTGGTGAAATGAAGGTGATATCTCAGCAAATCACTAGGTCTTACTGACCTTGGCAGAATTACAGTGCTAATATTTTCACATGGATGAACTGTTCTTAAACAATTTCTCTAATGTATATGGCAGAAATAGACTTTCCATTAAAACTGGGTATATATGGTATATCTTCTCTTTCCATTTTTTTCCCCTTCAACAAACATTTACTTCAGTCATTGCAAGGATAATTCCACCTCCATTAAGGTTCATGTTTTCTCCTGGCCTCCCAAATGGTAGGGGTAATAGAATACAGAGGTTTGTCCTGCAGTAACACTGGTGGTCTCCAAAGGGATCTGCATTAAATAATTCCCTGATTTTCTTCTTTCTGAACAAATCAAGACATTTTTTTAAAAAAGTAAATACTGAGGCCAAAATACCACCTTTGTAATGGATACAGGCTGAGTTGGCTTTGTGTGGGACCCAAGTGGGCTTTCTAACAGAATCCTGGCATTACCTACACTAACCTACAAGGTCCTAACTTCTGTACCTGGAAGGCCAGCCCAGTAAGGTTTATAAAGTGAGAAAGCAAAGAATTTGTGCTTTCTGTGGACAAGCTTATCTCAAGAGAAAGAGGAGCTGAGCCAAGTGGAGCATACTCAGTTATTCTTTACAAAAGTTACCAGTGAAGTTTGAATGAGCAGTGTGGGTAGAAGGAGACCTAAGGTCTCCTCATATGAAGAAAATATTAGACACAAGTTAAAAAGTCATTCCCTAAAAACAAGTGGAATATTTTACAAAAGGAATTCATTCAAAAGTTTATCACGACTAAGAAATCCACCAGATTTGTTACACATTTATGATGATGCTTCCGTTTCTCCCCTCTGAAGGGTATCTTTATGATAGCAGTCCTTCTATTACTTGATGGAAGATGAAAAAACAGCAGCTTTTGGGGCAGCCACATTTATAAGTTCAGAAAAAACTGCTTGAAGTTTATGTGATCATTCTCAGAAGTTCAGCACTGGCTATTACACTATACTGATGTAAACGAAGACAAAGAGTCAAGAGGCTTGGGTTTTAGAAATTTTATGATCATTAGCTCTGCTTCACCCAACTTAGGCTGCTATCACAAAATATCATAGCCTTGGTGGCTTTAAACAACAGACATTTATTTCCTCAAAGTTCTGGAGGCTAGAAGTCCAATATCAAGGTGACAGCATGGTGAGTTTCTGGTGAGGCCTCCCTTCCCACCTTCTAGGTGGCCACCGTCTCACTGTGTGCTCACATGACCTCTTCTGGGTGTGTATATGCAGAGAGACAGAGACGGCATCTCTTCTTTTAAGGTTACTAATTTTAAGGTATCAGGGCCCCATCTTTATAACCTCATTTAACCTGAATTATCTCCCTATAGGCCCTGTCTCCAAATACAGTCACATTGGAGGTTAAGGCTTCAGCATATGAATCTGGGTGTGGAGTAGGGGAACATAATTCAGTCCATGGCAAGCTCATTGTGTGACAAGGCGAGAGCTTTGTCTCATTTTCCCTTTCTAAAAATGGGAGTCCACACTTTATGTCACCTTATAAGGTTACCAGTACGTCGGGTGAAATCATGGACATTAACACACTGAAATGTTTAAAGTGCCATACCTACGGCATTATTTTTATTTACTTTTGAATCTAACAATTACTGAGGGCAGACTTTTCTTACTATTTAGCCACCCTTAGTTCTTATTCTGTTAGCTGAGCATTTCTAGGTGGTAGATAGGAAGTTGGATAATGCTCGATTATGGTCTCACTCCCTTAAGAAAAATCTTCTGCAGGCAGAGGACAGCATGAAGCGGACATTGCACAAAAGGAAATTTGATGTTCCCGTAATGACTGAAAACATGCAGCAACTAGATTCCACAACAAACCCATCCTCTAGTAAGAAATTAGAGTTTAGTTTTATTTTGATGATATTTTTGTAGTCGACTTTTCTGTTTTTGTGTTTTTTTTGAGGCAGAGTCTAACTCTATTTCCCAGGCTGGAGTGCAGTGGCATGATCTCGGCTCATTGCAGCCTCAACCTCCTGGGTTCAGGCAATCCTTCCACCTCAGCCTCCCAAGTAGCTGAGACTACAGGGACACAACACCACTTCCAGCTAATTTTACAATTTTAAAAAATTTTTTGTAGAGATGAAGTTCTCACTATGTTGCCCAGCTGGTCTTGAACTCCTGGGCTCAAGGGATCCTCCTGCTTTGGTTTCTCAAAGTGCTGGGATTACAGGCATAAGCCACCATGCCTGGCCAAATTGTTTTTTTTTTTTTTTATCAAATGCATGAAAATTTAAGGAGGAAATCTCCAATTGTACTGCAAAGGAATATCACAATGTGAACACTGGACAGAGAAAATTAAGCCAGTGGCAGTATTTTCTCATTTTAGTGACATTGCTTCTGAACTTAGCAACTTAGCATTAGGTATGTGCAAATGACTAGAGAGTCAATTTTGATGAGTTGCTGCAAGAAAAGAATTAGTTTTAGTCATATTTCTGTGTCATATTTGGCATTTTCTTCAAACTGATTCTGTTAACATGTCTCTTGGTAATATTCTCTCTATATTTATTTTGGAAGCAGCAGTAAATAATGATACAACTAATATTTTAGAATATTGTAATAGCAAATAAGTTCTAAAAACTTGAAGAACTTGGAGATTATCTATTTGCTCTTTTAAAATGATTATAGCTGAAGCTTTGCTTCAGAAGCAGGGGCAATATGGTTCTCATCAGGAATGTGAAATTGTTTGGTAACACAATCTGAAAACGGAATGAGCTCGTCTGTGAAGGTCATTGGTAGCAGGAGTAGTATCCAGGACCTTTCTCTGTGATTGGCCACCATGAATGAATATGGGTGGGGCCAACAGATAGAAGTCAGGTATGACCGTAAGATTTCCCACATCAGCAACGTGGAATTATAATGCCAGAGATTTTGCATTTTTCTGAATGCCACAAACATAGAATTTTGGCTGGTTGTTCTAGCAAGGTGTTGGGCTTACATACAGCTAAGAGTTGAAGACTTGATGAAGCAAAATCTATAAAGTGGTATAACTCTTGTGACATGTCTTTACAGCTCCCCTCCCCCACCCACCACACTTACAGATAACAAAACCAAAACCAAGAAATATTAAGTGATTTGTTCAAAATCACCCAACAAATTAGTGATGGAGCCAGAACTACCCTAAGTTTTCTCCTTCCAGCCCAATATTTTCTATATGCAAGAAAGGGGCTGATAGTTTTCCTATGGAAAAAGTTGAGGCAAAGGAAGCCCCTTGTCTGATCACCAGACCATTTAGGATCATAGAGTCAGATTATCTGAATGTTTAGAAAGACTTAAAGATTAGCGTTTTTGTTTTGTTTTTTTTTTTTCAGAGATGAGGTCTCATTATGTTGCCCAGGCTGGAGTGTGGTGGCTGTTCACAGGTTCAGTTATAGAGTACTGCAGCCTAAAACTCCTGGGCTCAAGCAATCATTCTTCCTCAACCTCCTGAGCAGCTTTGACTACAGGAACCCGCCACTGTGCCTGCTTTAAGATTTGGTTTTGTTTGTTTGTTTTTTTGAGACCAAGTTTCACCCTGTCACCCAGACTGGAGTGCAATGGTCCGATCTCCACTCACTGCAACTTCCACCTCCTGGGTTTAAGTGATTTTGCTGCCTCAGCCTCCCAAGTAGCTTGCTTGGATTACAGGTGCCCACCACCATGCCCAGCTAATTTTTGTGTTTTTAGTAGAGATGAGGTTTTACCCACATTGGCCAGGGGGATTTTGAACTCCTGTCCTCAAGTAATCTGCCCACCTAGGCCTCCCAAAGTGCTGGGATTACAGGTGTGAGCCACTGCGTTCAGCCAAGATTAGGTTTTTAAAAGTTGTCTAATCCAATCACCAATACAACACTTGAATCCAGTCTACAAAATCCCTGCCAAATGGTCAGTCTATGTTTATACACTTAGAATGATGAGAAACTTGGCCTTTGATTTTTGTTTAGCTCAGACTGTTAGAACGTTTAGTCTTATATTGGGCCTAACTTCGTCCTCCTGTGGCTACAACTCTTAGGTTTTAGTTCTACTTTCTGGTAATTCAAAACTCACACAATTAGCCATGGGAGTATATTATCCTTTACCCTCTTTCATGTGTATTACCCTTGTCTTTCCTTTCTTTCAATGCTTTATGTTTTAGTAGGACATACTCAAATGCCCACTGGATCAATCAAATCTAAAATATGCCTGTTACCAACGTCTTTCAAGTTCATTGTGTAAAACAGATCTGAAAACTCTCAAAGAGGGATAATGAAAGGGGAATTAAAGTCTGATTCAGGCCAGTTGTTTGACATCCTTGAGGTCCTTTACAAATGCTGATTTCATGTGGATCTCAGTATGACTAATATAATTTACTTGGCCAGGTTATCTCAACCCATTTTCTAAAACTCATTGTTTGCTTTGTTATCTCTATGTATTTTGTGATACTACAATTTCCATTGTCCATGATAGTAGTGAGCAAATTATATAAAGGTACTATCTTTCATCTAGGTCTGCAAATATACTTTATTAACAATTTAGTTTTGTGTACCTTGTTTATTTATTTATTATTATTATTATTGAGACAGAGTTTTACTCTGTTGTCCAGGCTGGAGTGCAGTGGCACAATCTCGGCACACTGCAACTTCTACCTCTTGGGGTTCAAGTGATCCTCCCGCCTCAGCCTCCCAAGTAGTAGGGATTACAAGGGTGTGCCACCATGCTTGGCTAATTTTTTTTTTTTTAGTAGAGGTGGGGTTTCAACATGTTGGCCAGGCTGGTCTCAAACTGGTGACCTCAAGTGATTTGCCTGCCTTGGCCCCTCAAAGTGCTGGGATTATACTTTGTAGTGCCTGGCTGTGTACCTTGTTTTAAGCAAATTTGATATCTAAAGATCAGATTTAAACCAAAAAATTCAGAAAATGGGCCAGGCAGGGTGGCTCACACCTGTAATTTCAGCACTTTGGGAGGCCAAAGTGGGTGGATTGCTTGAGCCCAGGCGTTCGAGACCAGCCTGGGCAACATGTCTCTACAAAGAAGTACAAGACAGAGATCCAAGATGGCCAATTAACAGCAGCTCAGGATTGTAGCTCCCAGTGAAAGCACAGACAGCGAGTGGGCGCCACAATTTCAGATGAATTTTTGTTGCCCACAGACTGGGAGATTCCCAGCAGAGGAGCCACACGGGTCGCCAGCACGACTTTTTTGGCTGACGTGGCTGTTTTGCCAGCGCCCTGGCATGGCGCTTCTTGGTACAGAGTATACGGGATGGGATGCCCTTTGGGTCAGGCTCGGCTGGTCCCATCCCCACGAGAACAGCAATTGGAAACACTGAGGACTGAGAGTTTCACAGCAAGCACAGCCAAACTGGGAAGGTCCAGCTCTGTGGGGAAGGGGCGTCTGCCAAAGGAAAACTAAGAAACAGAAAAAACTTCATCACCTGGGGGAGAGAGATCCAAGATGGCCAATTAACAGCAGCTCAGGATTGTAGCTCCCAGTGAAAGCGCAGAGAGCAAGTGGATGCTGCAATTTCAGACGAATTTCTGTGGCCCACAAACTGGGAGCTACCCAGCGGAGGAGCCACATGGGTCGCCAGCGCGACTCTTTTGGCCGGCTCAGCTGTTTTGCCGGCGCCCCGGCGCGGTGCGGTGCTTCTCAGTGTGGAGTATATGGGACTGGGTGCCCTTTGAGTCAGGCTCAGCTGGTCCCATCCCCACAGGGAGAACAGCAATTGGAAGCGCTGAGGACTGAGAGTTTCACAGTAAGCATAGCTGAACCCGGGAAGGCCTAGCTCTGTGGGGAAGGGGCGTCTGCCGAAGGAAAACTAAGAAACAGAAAAAACTTCATCACCAACAAGCCAGATGTCCACTCAGACCCAATCTGAAAGTCGGCAATTACAAAGACAACAGGTGGATAAATCCACAAAAATGGGAAGAAACCAGTGCAAAAAGGCTGA
>CAUYLG010046557.1:0-43959 GCA_963573385.1 Cacajao melanocephalus | reverse complement strand
CCATTCTAACTGGTGTGAGGTGGTATCTCAGTGTGGTTTTGATTTACATTTTTCTAATGACCAGTGATGATGAGCATTTTTTCATATGTTTGTTGGCCTCATATATGTCTTCTTTTGTGAAGTGTCTGTTCATATCCTTTGCCCGCTTTTGAATGGGCTTGTTTTTTTCTTGTAAATCTGTTTTAGTTCTTTGTAGATCTGGATATTAGCCCTTTGTCAGATGGGTAGATTGCAAAAATTTTTTCCCATTCTGTTGGTTGCCAATTCACTCTAATGATTATTTCTTTTGCTGTACAGAAGCTCTGGAGTTTAATTAGGTCCCATTTGTCTATTTCAGCTTTTGTTGCTAATGCTTTTGGTGTTTTAGTCATGAAGTCCTTGCCTATGCCTATGTCCTGAATGGTTTTGCCCAGGTTTTCTTCTAGGATTTTTTTGTGGTGTTAGGTCTTATGCTTAAGTCTTTAATCCATCTGGAGTTAATTTTAGTGTAAGGTGTCAGAACAGGGTCCAGTTTCAGCTTTCTGCACATGGCTAGCCAGTTTTCCCAACACCATTTATTAAACAGGGAATTGTTTCCCCGTTGCTTGTTTTTGTCAGGTTTGTCAAAGATCACCTGGTTGTAGATGTGTGGCATGGCCTCTGTTCTGTTCCATTGGTCTATATCTCTGTTTTGGTACCAGTACCATGCTGTTTTGATGACTGTAGCTTTATAGTATAACTTGAAGTCAGGTAGCATGATGCCTCCAGCTTTTTTCTTTTTGCTTAGGATTGTCTTGGCTATGTGGGCTCTCTTTTGGTTCCATATGAAGCTTAAAGTGTTTTTTTCCACTTCTGTGAAGAAGGTCGATGGTAGCTTGATGGGGATAGCATTGAATCTATAAATTACTTTGGGCAGTACGGCCATTTTCAC
Source organism: Cacajao melanocephalus (assembly GCA_963573385.1). Classification (NCBI taxonomy): domain Eukaryota; kingdom Metazoa; phylum Chordata; class Mammalia; order Primates; family Pitheciidae; genus Cacajao; species Cacajao melanocephalus. Next base: position 43,049 of record CAUYLG010046557.1, on the reverse strand, counting down.
GATATTGATTCTTCCTATCCATGAGCATGGAATGTTTCTCCATCTGTTTGTGTCCTCTTTTGTTTCCTTGAGCAGTGGTTTGTAGTTCTCCTTGAAGAGGTCCCTTACATCCTTTGTTTGTTGTATTCCTAGATATTTTATTCTCTTTGTAGCAGTTGTGAATGGGAGTTCACTCATGATTTGGCCCTCTGTTAGTCTGTTATTGGTGTATAGGAATGCTTGTGATTTCTTTACATTGATTTTGTAACCTGAGACTTTGTTGAAGTTGCTTATCAGTTTAAGGATAGTCTGTTTTAAGGTAATAAGAATTTTGACGGCATATGAAACTCTGTGTTGTAACTTCTACTTGCTGCAGGTTTTATGTTATTGATGTTACAAATTACATCTTTTATATTTACCCAAACAAAAATTTTGTAGTTGTAGTTATTATAGTTATTTATTTTTATTAGAATTTTTTTTTTTTAGATGGAGTCTTGCTCTGTCACCAGGCTGGAGTGCAGTGGCACAATCTGGGTTCACTGCAACCTCCACCTCCCGGGTTCAAGCTGTTCACCCTGTCTCAGCCTCCCCAGTAGCTGGGACTACTGGCGTGTGCCACCATGCCCAGCCAGGATTTTGTAATTTTTAGTAGAGATGGGGTTTCACCATGCTGGCCAGGATGGTCTTGATCTCCTGGCCTCATAATTCGCCCACCTCTGCTTCCCAAAGTGGTGGAATTACAGGTGTGAGCCACCATGTCTGGCCTTTTTTTTTGAGACAGAGTCTCACTCTGTAGCCCAGGCAGAAGTGCAGGGGGGCAATCTTGGCTCACTACAATCGCTGCCTCCCAGGTTCAAGCAATTCTCATGCCTCAGCTTCCTGAGTAGCTGGGACTACAGATGTGTGCCAACACAACTGGCTAATTTTTGTGTTTTTAGTAGAGATGGGGTTTCACTGTGTTGGCTAGGCTGGTCTTGAACTCCTGGTCTCAAGTGATCCACCTATCTTGGTCTCCCAAAGTGCTAGGATTACAGGTATGAGCCACTATGACCAGCCAGTTATAGTTATTTTTAATATTTTTGCCTTTTAACTTTTATGCTGGAGTTAAGTGGTTTTTACATCACCATTGCAGTATTTGGGTATACTGAATTTGACTGTATCCTTACCTGTATAGTCAGTTTTATTTTTAAAATTTTTTAAAAATGTATTTTATTTTTAAATTTTATTTTATTTGGTCTTTTGACGGAGTCTCGCTCTGTCACCCAGGCTGGAGTGCAGTGGCACGATCTCAGCTCACTGCAACCTCTGCCTCCTGGTTTCAAGTGATTCTCCTGCCTCAGCCTCCTGAGTAGCTGGGATTACAGGTGTGCACCACCACACCCAGCTAATTTTTGTATTTTTAGTAGAGACAGGGATTTGCCATGTTGTCCAGGCTGGTCTTGAACTCCTGACCTCAGATGATCCACCCACCTCGGCCTCCCAAAGTGCTGAGATTACAGACGTGAGCCACCGTGCCTGGCTGTGAGTTTTATTTTTATACATTTTCACATTGTTAGCATCCTTTTAAAAAAAATTTATACAGATTTATGGGGTTCATATACAATTTTGTGGAAATGTGAATTATTACACCCTCTATGGAAAACAGTATGGAGATGTCTTAAAAAACCACAAAATAGAATTACCATTTAATCCAACAATCCCACTATTGGGTATCTACCCAAAAGAAATCAATATACCAAAATGATACCTGCACTTATATGTTTATTGCAGCAGTATTCACAGTAGGAAAGATATGAAATCAACCTGGGTCTATCAACAGATGAATGGTTAGTGTTCCTTTGTTTCTACTTGAAGAACTTCTTGTAGCCTTTTTGTAAGGTGGGATAACTCCCACAGCTTTTCTTTGTCTGGTACGGTTATGATTTTAAATAGGGCCTGGTGTGCATGGTGGCTCATGCCTATAATTTCAGCACTTTGGGAGGCCGAGATGGGTGGACTGCTTGAGCCCAGTAGTTCGAGACCAGCCTGGGTAACATACTGAAACCCTGTCTCTGCTAAAAAATACAAAAGTTATCCAGGCATGGTGGTATGCACCTGTACTCCCAGCTACTCAGGAGGCTGAGGTGGGAAGATGGCTTGAGGTGGGAGGCGGAGGTTGCAGTGAGCCAAAATCACAGAATTGCACTCCAGCCTGAGCAATAGAGTCAGACCTTGTCTCAAAATGAGTGAACGAATGAATGTTATATGGGAAGGCCTCATTGAGAGTGACATTTGTGCAAAGATAAGTGAATTGGGAGTGTTCTATATGGGAGGTCTAACAGGTATAAACTGCTGATGCTAGAATATGTCTGGCATGCTGGGAAGTATAAGGAGGCCAGTGTGATTGGAGTAGAATGAATGCTGGGGAGAAGGGGTGTATGGAATTAGAAAATTTTGGACATGGTAGGCCACTGTGAGGACTTTGGCTTTTACCCTGAGTGAGATGGAGAGATGTTGGAGGTTTGTGAGCAGAGGTAGTATATTTAAAAAAATATAATAGCTTTACTGATAAATGATTCATATTCCATATAATTTCCCCATTTAAAAATATTTTTAGTATATTCACAGAGTTTTGCAGCCTTTTAGAACATTTTCATCACCTTCTAAAGAAACCCTGTTCTTATTAGCAGTTACTCCTCGTTTTCTCCTAACCCTCCAGCCTTCAGCAAACTGTTTTCTGACATTATGGCTTTGACTGTTACGGACATTTCACATATGTGGAATCATACAATATTCTTTTATAACTAGCTTCTTTTGCTTAGCATAATGTTTTTAAAGTTCATATTGTAGCATGTGTCAGCACTTTTTTTTTTCTTTTAGTCATTATTATGTCCTTTAATTCATTGTGTGAATATACAACATTTATTTACCCATTCATCAGTTGATGAGTATTTGGGTTGTTTCTACTTTTTAGCTGTTATGAATAATTCTGCTGTGAACATTTGCATATAAATTTTTATCTGGACATATGTTTACATTTGAGGTACTGCCTTTTAAAGGAGCAAATTTTCTTGACAGAGGATCAATGATCTAGGTTCTCTTCCAGAAGGAGGTTTGGTTCCAGTTGCTGCTTTCTTTTCTTTGTTCACTGACTCTTCATACAGGGTTAGGTCATTTTTTTTTTAAAGCAATTTCCCTGTCGCTTTGTGTTTTAATTTCTCTGATTTGGATGTCTTTGAGTAAAAGTTTGGCCACATTAAATAGGTTTTCTGAAAGGTACAGGCTATTCTTTGTGTGTGTGTGTGTGGTTTGCACTATTTACTGCGGAAGTAAAATTAAAGGTATTTTCTGTATAACAGTTTAGTTCCTTTGAAACAGTAGGTAGCTAGTCAGGTATAAGCAGGGCAGGAGAGGTCCCCCAACCCCATACCTAGAGTGCTGGGAGATCATCAGGTGGTGGTCAGGCGGTTGTTAGCTGTTTCTCTAAAGTAATAATTGGTCACAGCCAGTGCTAGGAAAAGGTAGTCTCCTAATAGAAAACACCTGAAACTGATCAGCAGCTTCCCAAGAAGATCTCAGGAGTGGGAGAAGTAATGGAAGATCCCGGAAGTAGGCCAGTGTATAAAGCCCCAAGGCAAGAGGTCAGGCTGCACACTTGATTTTTCAAGTCACCCGCTTGTCTTCTAGGTTCTACTTTCCTTCTTTTCTTCCCTTTTCTTCCTGTTCTAAAGCTTTTTAATAAGCTTTCACTCTTGCTGTGAAGTTTGCTATGGTCTCTCCTCTGCTCTGAACTCTTGCTATGGTCTCTGCCTCAGTTGAATTCTTTCTTCTGAGGAGGTGAGAGTTGAAGTTGATGCAGACTGATATAGATCTGGGTATGGGGCTGTTCTGCTTAGAGCCTTATGTAATTGTTAAGATACTCTGATAAAATCTCAGTTTATGAACGTTCTTGAGGAAAGTTACACAGGGTTTTCTGCTGCGAGTTGAGACTCATTAGTGAGTCATTTCAGTGAAAGCAGCATTTAAAAACTGAAATAGAATACAGAAAGAAATATTAGAGCACATCTGTTACTTTATGATACTTTTAATTCAGTTAAACATGTGTGAACTGGGTAAGATATAAAGTGTGTGTTTATGGGTTGTAGTAAAAAAAGTTTGGAACCCCTCTGGGTTAGGATGTCCATGTAATTAATACTGTTTCTTTTCCATTTTATTTTTATTTTTTGGAGAGCATTGAGGTCTTGTTCAGCATGGAATATTTAAAGCATTATATATTGTACCCCAACAGGCAATATAAAGGAGAAGTTTTTGTTGTTTAATGTAAGTGTGGGGATGAGATTTGTATCTTTTTATGAATAATTATGATTTTCTGGTAATATTATAATTAAGTGTATTTTTTTAATTGTAGGAGTCATACTTCATGGGTTATATGATAGATGATCTTCTTGGCATAGAAGACAATTTAAAGAATGATGGTAAGTGGTACCTTAAAGACTAGCCTTAGTTTTTTGGCCTTTCTATTTTCTTCCTTTTACTTTTCATTTATTATCTTTTTAAATGTAATATTTGTTTCATTCAAGATACCCTGTGGAACACACAGTGATAATGTGAGCAGCTACGAATGTGTTATTTAACTTTAGAGCCCAGGAGTCCTGCTCCTCCACAGGCTTGCCTCTAACACAGTACCTAGGTTAGGAATACAAGTGGAAGTCAGCTTTTAAAATGTCTTAATATTGAATAGTTACAAATCAATAGATGCCAACAGCCTGACCTGTCCTCCTACCCAGGGTCCAGCTGGCTCTTAAAGGAACCTACTCTCCCTGGACCAGGTAGGGTAGAAGTTGGGTTGGGGTAGGTCTGGAATCTGGTATGAGGACTGATGTGAAATTCCCCAGAAAGCCAGGGAAAACAGGTTTCTGTCCCCTACAATATACTTTTCTAACTCAAGATTTTTCAGGCAATTCCAAATACCTTCTTAAACTACTCAGATTGAGGAGAAGGCAGGAATGCAGGTATACAGGGAGCCCAGTCTGCCTGGATACTTCCTTTGGGATAGTTGGGGTGACCAACCTTAATCAAAAGTGGATATTTTTGCTCTGTTTTTTTCCAGCACAGAGGTTGATTTGCCTTCTTCCTTCTCCTCTTATTGTCTGGCCTGGGGGGACCAAGTTTAGTTTGTGAGTCCCTCTCTCTTAATTTGTGTTCACTCAATTAGTTACTGATTACTTTTGGATTTTGATGTTTTAGATGGGTGCCATTTCTAAAGTGTGGGGCTCAGGGCAGAGCCCCTTCTTCTGGTTGAAAGAGCAGGAGAGCATCTATCTGTGTGCTCTTATCTCATCCCTCCCCGCTTCATACTCTTTCTCAGTTCTAAGGTTTTGATTTTTCACATCTGTCATTTGGAGTCATTTTTTTTTTGTCTGCTATATCCTGAGAATTTTCTACAGTGAGGAGAGGGTCTTTTGGTCATAAACTATGCTTTTGTTTGCCAGAAGATTTCTTTTTTTTAAAATCTGCCCTAATTTTGAAAGATGGTCTTACAGAGTATAGAAGTCTAGGTTAACAGATTTTTTTCTCTTAATATCTTTTTTTTTCTTCTTGAGACAGAGTCTCTCTGTCACCCAGGCTGGTGTGCAGTGGCACAATCATAGCTCACTGCAGCCTTGACCACCTGGGCTCAAGCAATCCTTCCACCTCAGTAGCTTGGGACTGTAGGTGGATGTCACTATGCTTGGCTGATCTTTAATTTTTTAGTTTTTTGTAGTAATAGAGTCTTGCTTTGTTGCCCAGGCTGGTCTTGAATGCCTGACCTCAAGCTATTCTCTTGTCTTGGCCTTCCACAATGCTGGTATTTCAGGCGTGAGCGCATGAGCCTATTTCTTCTCTCTCTCTTTTTTTTTCCTTAGGTTTAAAAATTAAATTTAAATTAATTTTTTTATTATGGTAATGTACACAACCTTTACAATGTGAACCATTTTTAAGTATACAGTTCGGTGGTATTAAGTATATTCATATTGTTATGCAGCTATCACTATTCATCTTCAGAACTCTTTGTCTTGCAAAATTGAAACTTAGTATACATTAAACAATAACTTCCCATTTCCCCTCACCCCTTGCTCCTGTACCACTTGCTGTCTCTATGATTTTGACTATATGTACCACATACAAGTGAAATCATACAGTATTTGTCTTTTTGTGTTTGGCTTATTTCATTTAGCATAATGTCTTCAAGGTTCATCCATGTTGTAGCATATGTCAGAATTTCCTTCTTCTTTAAGACTGGATAATATTTTATTGTCAGTGTATATTACATTTTACTTACCCATTCATCAGACACTGGGCTGTTTTCCCTTTTTAGCTATTGTGAATGATGTTGCTGTGAGCATGGGTGTACAAATATCTCTTCAAGACTCTGTTTTCCGGCCAGATACAGTGGCTTACACCTGTAATCCTAGCACTTTGGGAGGCCGAGGCAGGTGGATCACTTGAGGTCAGAAGTTTGGGACCAGCCTGGCCAACATGGCGAAACCCTGGCTCTACTAAAAATAGAAAAAATTAGCTAGCATGGTGATATGTGCCTGTAGTCTCAGCTACATGAGAGGCTGAGGCAATCGCTTGAACCTAGGAAGCGGAGGTCGCAGTGAGCCGCGATCATGCCACTGCACTCTAGCCTGGGTGTCAGAGGAAGACTCTGTCTCCAAAAAATAAATAAAAAAATATTAAATAACCATTTTCAGTTATTTTGGGTAGATAACCAGAAGTGGAACTTCTAGATAATACAGTAAATCTATTTTTAATTTTTTGAGGAACTGTCATAGTGTTTTCTGCAGTGGCTGCACCATTTAAAATTCCCACCAGTGGGAGAACCATCCCAGCAACCCCACTACGGCTGGTCTTCCTGGACAGCATGAACCACACTGTCCAAACCTTCTTCACTCTCGCCAGCACCGACTGTCCTCCCAACTATGAGATGCTGAAGGAGGAGCATGAGGTGGATGTGCTGGGGGCGCCCCACAACACTGCTTCCCCCAACATCTACCATGATCCACATCTGCAGCGAGACTTCTGTGCCTGACCATGTCGTCTCGTCCCTGTTCAACACCCTCTTCATGAACTCCTGCTGCTTGGGCTTCATAGCATTCGCCTACTCCATGAAGTCTAGGGACAGGAAGATGGTTGGCGACCTGACTGGGGCCCAGGCCTATACCTCCAGCACCAAGTGCCTGAACGTCTGGGCCCTGATCATGGGCATCATCACAACGATTCTGCTGATCATCATCCCAGTACTGATTTTGCAAATCTATCAATAGATCAAGAGGAATCATCCAGGCCAGGGGCTCTGCCTGTGACCTGTCTCCCATGTACTCCACCTTCCATACCTCGCCCTTTTATTGAGCTCATAACCTCAGTAATATTTTATTTCTCTTCTAGAATATCCATGTGAATTTCATTTTTTATTTTTCCTCTTTTATTTTTAATTTTCAAAATATATATTTTTAATGAAAAGGTATATTGTATAGCTTTTAAGAATCTGTGCAATATTTTGCTCATACAAATGCAAATTGTGCTGGATGTGGTGGCTCACACCTGTAATCTCAGCACTTTGGGAGGCCAAGGTGGATGGATCACTTGAGGTCAGGTCAGGAGTTTGAGACCAGCTTGGCCACATGGTGAAACTCCATCTCTACTAAAAATACAAAAATTAGCTGGGCATGGTGGTGTGCGCCTGTAGTTCGGCTACTCGGGAGGCTGAGAGAGAATTGCTTGAAGCTGGGAGGCGGAGGCTTCAGTGAGCCAAGATAGCGCCACTGCTCTCCAGCTTGGGTGACAGAGCGAGACTCCATCTCAAAAAAAAAAAAAAATGCAAATTGTAACACATAAAGCCAGCAGCTCCTTGGATTTGGTAATTAGTCACCAATCCCCATTCATATCGCCTCTTGCCCTCATTCCCCAGGTGATTGTGTTTTTTTTAATTTTCATTTCTTATTAGTTTTTTAATGGATATTTTCACATATTTCTGCATGGCAGTTATTTACTTTTTTCACTTTGAAGGTATTACTTTATTGACTTGCATTTATTTCTTATAGAAAGTCACTTGTAAGTTTTATTTTTATTAATTTGAGGTTACTTGTGACTACTTCTAAGGTTTTCTTTTCTTTTTTTTTTTTTGGTTGTCAGTACTTTTTACCTTAACATACCTCTAGTTTGTCTTTTTATTTTACCTTCTTATTTAAAAAATTCACAATTTTATTCATAATGCCTATTGATTTGTGGTATGATCTGTTTTTGTTAATTTTGGAAAGTTCCCAGCCTTTATGTGCTCTAATCCCATTTTCTGTTTCTCTTTTCCTTAGAGTTCAGTTTTTACTTCTATATTTGACCTTTTTTAAAAATATTTCTTATGCTTCTTTTGCTGTTTTCTATTTTTTTCTGTTTTCATTCTCGATATTTTAGTCTAATTCACTAATTTCTGTTAAATCCATTCATTGAGTTATTTCAGTTTTTTGATTTTTCAGTTTTATAGTTTCTACTTGATTCTTTTAAGGAATCTAGTTTTCTGCAGAAAATTTCAATCCTTTTATTTTCAGGTTATATTAGAGTTACTTTAAAATCACTTTCTGATGACATTACTTGGCTCATGTGTAGGTATATTCCTATTTTTTATATTTTTTCTTGGGTTTTAGTCTTTGGACTTGTTTTCTAGTATCCCCAGTAATAATTTATTTTATTTTGTTGCTGCATAAGAGATGTATATAATTTTGGGGTACATGTGATAATTGAATACATTCATATAATTTGTTAAGATCAAATTAAATACTTGGTTATATCATCAACCTAAATGTCTTTTTATACTAGAAACATTCAAATTATTCTCTTCTAGCCATTTTGAAATATATAATACAGTATTATAACTATAGTCACCCCACTGATCTATCTAACACTAGGTCTTATTTTTTCTCTCCAACCATGTATTTGTATCCATGAATCAATTCTTTTTATTCCCTCCCACTCCACCTCCACTACCTTTCCTGGCTTTGGGTAACTACTAGTCTACTGTCTGTCTTTATGAGATCCACTTTTTTAGCTCCAACATATGAGGGGGAACTTGTGATAGTTCTCTTTCTGTGCCTGGCTTATTTCACTTAACATAATGACCTCCAGTTCCATTTATGTTGTTGCAAATGACAGGATTTCATTCTTTTTCATGGCTGAATGAAACTCAGTTTTGTATATCTAATATATTTTCTTTATTCGTTTGTTGGACACTTAGGTTGATTCCATATATGTGAATAGTGATGCAATAAACATGGGGGTGCAGATCTCTTTTTGATATATTAGTTACCTTTATTTTGGATATATACCCAGTAGTGGAATTACTGGATTATGTGGTAGTTCTATTTTTAGTTTTTTTGAGGAACTTTGTACTGTTCTCTATAATGGCATACTAATTTTCATTTCCACCAATAGTGTACTAGGGTTCCCCTTTTTCCACATCTTTGGTAGCATGTTATTGCCTGTCTTTTGATAAAAACCATTTTAACTGGGTGAGATGATAGTTCATTGTAGTTTTGATTTGCATTTCTGTGGCGATTAGCGATGTGTCTTTTTTCATATATCTGTTGGCCATTTTATATATCTTCCTTTGAGAAATGTCTATTTAGATCTTTTGCTCATCTTTAATTTGGATTATTTGTTTTTTTGCTAGTGAGTTGTTGGAGCTCCTCATATGTTCTCGTTATTAATCTCTTATTTGATGGGTAGTTTCCAAATATTTTTTCCTATTCTGTGGATTGTCTCTTTGTTGATTGTTTCCTTTTCTGTGCGGAAGCCTTTTAGTTATAATATAGTCCTGTTTGTGGGTTTTTGTTCTTGTTGCCTTTGCTTTTGAGATCTTATAGAAATTTTTTTTTTTACCAAAACCTGGAGCATTTCTCTTAAGTTTTCTTTTAGTAGTTTCATAGTTTCAGATCTCACATTGTAGTTTTTAATGCATTTTGATTTGATTTTTGTGTATGGCGAGAGAGAGGAATCTAGTTTTATTCTTTTGCATAAAGTTACCCAGTTTTCCCAGCACCATTTATTGAATAGGGTGTTCTTTCTCTGGTGTATGTTCCTGTCAACTTTATCAAAGATTAGTCAGCTGTAATTGCATGGATTTATTTCTGGGTCTCTATTCTGTTCCATTGGTCTCTGTGTTTGTTTTTATGCCAGTTCCATGCTGATTTTGTTACTATAGTTAGGTACTGTGATGTCTCCAGCTTTATTCTTTTTGCTTAGGTTTCTTTTGACTATTTGGAGTATTTTGTGGTTCCATATAAATTTTAGGATTTTTCTATTTCTGTAAAGAATGTCATTGGTATTTTGATAATGGATTACATTGAATCTGTAAATGGCTTTGGTTAGTATTGTTGTTTTTATAGTATTCTTCCATTTAATGAGCATGAACTATCTTTCCATTTTTTAAATCCTCCTCATTCTCTTTCATCAGTGTATTACAATTTTCCTTGTCTAGATCTTTCACTTGTTTGGTTAAATTGATTCCAAGATATTTTATATTCTTCGTAGCTATTGTAAATGGGATTGCTTTCTTGATTTTCTTTTTTGGCTTGTTCACTGTTGGTTTTTGCTTGTTGACTTTGTATCCTGTACCTTTACTGAATTTGTTAATCAGTTCTAAGAGATTTTGGTGGAGTCTTTAGGTTTTCTGTTTTTTTTTCTTTTTTCTTTTTCTTTTCTTTTTTTTTTTTTGTGACAAGGTCTCACTGTGTCACCCAGGCTGGAGTGCAATGGTGCGATCATAGCTCACTGCAGCCTTGAACTCCAAGACTCAAGTGATTCTCCTGCCTCCGCCTCCCAAAGTGCTAGGATTACAAGTGTAAGCCACCACACCTGGCTGTCTTTATCTTTTTCTAAGTAAAAGATGTCATCTGTGAAGGAGGCTAATTGGACTTTTTCCTTTCCAATTTGGGTGACTTTTATGTTTCAGTAACCAGAAGGGGTACCAACAGATTAGTAGCTTATTTGTTGGTCACTTAATAGTTCATTGTAAGTATTCAGCCTGCGACCTTTCACATGTTGATGAGACTAAATTTATTGTTATCTTTGACTCCATCATTCTTTAGAGAGTCCTGCTAGGTCCTATGCATCTGGCCAGTAAGTGGGGAATTGAGGGAGAGAGCATAGTCAATGATACAGGAGACTTTTAAAAAAATAAACCAGGCCTGGAATTAGCTTATCTAATTTTCTCCTATATTCTAGCATGCAGAACTTAGTCACATGGCCGTCTGTCTGCGAGAAAGACTGGAAGCTGTCTAGCTTTGTGACAGAAAAGAAAGCAAGTGGTTTTGGTGCATATGGTAGTCTCTGTCATGGAGGCTGATACAGTATTAATAATTTAGGCTTGAGATGATGATAGCTTGGACTAGGGTGCTGGTAGTGGATTTACATTCTCCACTTGTATTTAGGAGATAGACTCAATAAGACTTGATATATTATTTAGGGTTCAGGCTAGTGAGCTATAACAGAGACTCCAGAATAGAGTAGCTCATGCAAGATAGAAGCTGTTTCCCCTTATAATAGTTCAGCCAACCTTAGTTCATCTATGGTTTTACCTTTAGATGGTGTGACATATCGGTAAAAACTGATAAAGTTATCATAAATGACTGAACAGGATTCCAGCTTATCTTTCTGTACTATTATGGACATTGTACTAGTTACATGGTTTCTCAGGTAAGCTTCATGAGTAATCTTTTCTTTGTACTACCCAAAGTATTAGGGGCTTTGGTAGTGGGAATTGAAGAGAGAGGTTCTTCTCTGAGTTATTCAGAAAGCTGAAAAACATTGGAAAAAAAGATAAAGGAATTTCATATTATGGGCAAGTAGTGGTATGAATGGATTTTGAAGAACTTGTATAAAGTAGAAAGTTTTATGGAGGCAGATATATAGACATTTAGTAAATAGTACTTATAACCTTTTCAAGATTATGGAGAAAGTTGTTAAAATGGAAATTATTTAGATTTTTGAACCTAAGAGAAGTTTCTTTGTCTGAGAGCAAGTCTTAGAAGTACCTAGTCTCTTTGGTGACTATTCTAAACACTTACCTTCTTAGATTATGTACTGGGAGATTTTAACATAAAAACTTTCAGGACTCATATTTATACTTTTTAATTGAAACATTAAGTATTTGAACAGGCCTCTGTAAAATCTCCGTATAGCACTAGGTGGCACACTGTGACTTTGGATGAAAATACACATATTTTGTTGAAGACGCCTGTAAGAAAAGAACCTAGTTTAAAAAAAATACTGTTTGAAATAGACATCTATTTTATGAAGTATCTCAGAACCATTTATTGCATTTTAAACCCTGATACGGAGATTAAAATGCTTGAAACTATTTTATTTACATTACTACTGACATTTTTATAAGAATTGGATTACTAAAAATCATTAGAATTTATGGATTTTTACTGAAAGGAGTCCATTCAGCATATATTACAAAAAGCATCTGTGCTTTACAATGAAAACTGTTTTTCAATCAGATCTTGTAGTAAGATGAGTAGTTATAATGTTTTTACTTATTAAGTATTGGAATTAAGAATAAAATCAAAGTCTTGAGCTAGTGGCTTTTTCTTTGAATATGTGTCTATGTGTATATACTAAATACAAAAGAGCCAACTTGGTAAATTTATAGTGGAGCTGAAATGTTTATGGAAGTAAAGAATATTAGATTTGAAGTTTTCTGGTCTAGTGTTAACAACATTACTATTTTGTGATTATTCATTTTAGTTCTTGGAAACTCATTACTTTGTGAAGACTCTTGGCTTAGAATATAACATACGGCATAGTGAATTTTATGACCTGATACACACACACACACACACACACGCACACACACTCTCTCTCTCTCTCTCTCTCTCTGTCTCTCTCTCTCTGTCTCTCACAGGATGTTCTGTGATTGTGTAAGGGAATTATCTGAAATAAAGCTGAAAATTAGGCCATCTGTTTATACTTGTGCATTTGTCATGGAAGGAATAGTGATACTCTTGGTTAAAACAATGCTTAGGTAACCTAGATGATAGATGCCAGTGTAAGTTAGATGGAACTGACCAATACTTAATGGGAGTGCTTAAGTTAAAGGAGGAGGTTTTGTGGTTTTACATTGATTGCAAAGCATGGGAATGAGTAGAAAAGTGACTTTTGCAAATCTAGAGGACACTGAATGGAGTTTGGACAGTGATCACAGACAAATGAGTTTCAGTGAAAGCTTAATGAGTCAAGTACGTAGATGACACATGGATATTCAGGGTAAGGTCAGAGGAATGAAGGAATATGAGTACCGATGTGTATGTTAAAGATGTGGAAAGTGACAAGTTCTGCAGAGGAAAATTTGGGTTAGACTCTCATCACAGAGAATTAGAGTAGAAGAACATAGTCTTTGTTTTCCTAGTAGTTTGGATATTAGTTGGTTAGTTCATTCATTTCTGTACCGAAACCTGATTCCTGTCACTCACAGATTTAGCACCTATTGTCATTTCCTCTTTCCTACCATAACACAATTTCTCTCTCTACTGGATCATTCCCATCAGCATGAAAGTATGATGTACTATCACTCATCTTTTTTTTTTTTCTTTTTTTTGGGATAGAGTCTTGCTCTGTTGCCAGGCTGGAGTGCAGTGGCACAATCTTGGCTCACTGCAACCTTTACTTCCCAGTTTCAGGTGATTCCCCTGCCTCAGCCTCCTGCGTAGCTGGGACTGCAGGCATGCGCCACCACGCCCAGCTAATTTTTTGTATTTTTGTAGAGACAGGGTTTCACCATGTTGGCCAGGTTGGTCTCCGTCTCCTGACCTTGCATCACTCGTCTTAAAAATCCATTCTGTTTATTTTTTGTTCTTTTTTATGGCAAAACTCAGAGTATCTTAATACTCACTATCTCCGTTTTCTCATCATTCTGTTTTGAACCTTTTTCAGTCAGGATTTTGACCCTACTATTCCACTAAATAGGCAACAAGTTACCAATTTATTAGAGTTTATTGTAAATTATTACTTTTATCGCTTCCTGGACAATGCAAGGCTGTCAGTCTTATTGCTGTTGCTTTAAAGGTAATGAGTTGATTTTTCCCTCTCCTTTGTACTTTAAGGATTTTTCTGTTTGTTTCAGGGTATCATCAGTTTTTCTGTGATATGCTTAAGTAAGGTTTTCTTTGTATTTATCCTCTTTGGAGTTTGTAGAGCTTCTGGGAGAATTGGGCTTATATCTTTTTCTCAACTTTATTTTATGCTGTCGAAGACATTAATGGGACAATTGATGAAATTTAAATGCTGTAGTTTAAATAATAATTATGTATCAGTGATAATTTCCTGATTTTGATAGTTATGGTATAGCTATGTAAGAGAGTGTCCTTAAAACATAAAATACATAGTGAAGTATTTACTGGCAAGGGAGTATAACTGCAGATTATTCTCAAATGCTTCAGGAAAAATGTGAGGGTATGCTTGGTATTCTTTGTGTTAATTTATAACTTTTCAGTAATTTGAATTTATTTCAGAATAACAAGTAGTGTGTATCTGTTTATCTCACAATTGGCTTATTTGTTTACATGTTGACTATGGCTTCTTCACAGAAAATGGCAAAACTGAGGGTAGTTGTTACAGAGATGTTACAGCCTGCAAAGACTATGATAAAAAAATATTTATTATCTGACCCTTGGTAGAAAATTTTTGTTGACCCTTGCTCTGGAGAATACTATAGTGACTTTTTTCATTCTCTGAAGTCATGCTACTCATTAATTTCCTTCATTTGAGAATAATGTGTTGTTTTTTCTTCACATATTTCCCAAAAGGATAAAATCAACCAGTAGGTGGGGAGAATCCAAAATGGAAGGCAAATAGTAACATACTCCCAGGTAAAGATGAGAACTAATTACATGATTTTGGCAAACAGTACTTTGGCTATTGTAAGGCTAAAGATAAGAACTGTATATAAATGCTGTAATGTAGTTAATAAATGTATTTCTCTTAGGAGTATGGGTTAGCAATTCTGAAATTGAACAGATAATAGATTGTAGATAATGAAAGCTGGGATTCTTTTGTTAGAGAAAGAAGTTTCAAACAAGCAAAGAGAAGGACTGAAGTGAACCCTGTGGCATAGGATTGAAATCAATCAGTATAAACTCATGATTTTTAATATCTGTATACAAATAGATCCAGATGTATGTATTGTGTTAGGGTACATTCATATAAGTTCCTATTATCTTTCTGTGAGTTGACTAGATGGTTTTTGTGATGTGATGTTGCTGGGGTACTGGCATGGTAGCAGTTTTTCAGGGGCTCAGCTGGACTGGAATGTCCAAAATGGCTCACTCACACAGTGGGCAGAGGTTTCTGTCTGTCTTCTGGGAGTTCAGCTAGGCCCTGTCAACCAGAATGCTGCCTATGTGTGGTCTCTCTACTTGTGGCTTGGGCTTCTCTTGGCATGACAGCTGGATTTTAAGAGTGACTACCGCAAGAGAGAGCATTCTAAGAGACTCAGGTGGAGGCTGCAAAGCTTCTGATGACCTAGTCTCAGAAATTATGCAGTGTTCTTTCTGCCTCATTTTATTGGTCAGAGAGCAAGTCACAGAGACATATTCAAGGGGAGTGGATTACACTAGGGCATGAACATCAGCAGGTGTGGCTTACTGGGGTCAAGGGGGACATCTTTGGAGACTATCTATCATGCTTGTTAATTCATATATTATTTTTTACTCTTACATGTTGCTTCATTTACTTGGATTGTTAGCTCTTTGAGGACAAGCACAATACTTTGTATTTCTTTCTACTCTCCTCAGTCTCTTATTTGATGCTTTCCACATAGTAATTGCCTCATTAAATGTATTGTGCCTTAGGATTCCAGGAATGCTAAAAGTCCAGGCTGGCAAGAACTATAAGAGAGCATGGAGGCACCTACTAATTGGACTGGAATTTTGGGCTGGCCCAGTGGTGAACTTATTACACAAAGAGGCAGGTTGCCCACACAGATTTAAGGTTTAGATGAGGAGGCTGTATCTTCATGTTTGTTTGGGTGTTTTATGATCTCTTTCTTCTTATAGATACTTGGCTTATAAAAACAGATTATTTTGATATTCATTAGTGTGGAAGCAGTTTCCTTTATTTTACTTGACCTGCCTCTTAGCTGGTGGCACAAGGTCTTGGTGGGGCTGAACCTGTAGACTGGTGTTTTTAGGCCAGGCGGGGTTGGAGCAAGCAAGAAATTACACACGTGTGCAGTAGTTTGAGTTTAAAAAATTGCAATTTAAATCTGTCTTTTAACAGCAGTTATTATTTGAATCCTAATAACTTGGAGATAAAATTATATAGCTAACAACTGAATGTTGATTTACTTTAGCAAGATCTCTAGAGAATAAAAAAAAGGATTTTCCAAAATATTTTATGCTGAAGAATCTTTTCGGGGAAATACATAGCATGTGTAAAACTGGTCTCTTTTACACTTGGACCTGTTGATAAGTAAGGGATGGTACTGATACTAGTCCACAGCAGTGTTTGTGCTCTTTAGGCCACTTTTTCAAACCTTAGATTATATTTATCATCATTGAAATAACTTATTTTTTAGAGTTGTAGAACTCAGTGTTTTTAGACCTAAAAAAGACTTGTGACTTTCTTTTCTCTGCTTAACCACCTACCAAATCCTAAATTAGTTTTAAGTGTTTTCTTTCTGAGAAAAATGTGAGAAATAATGACTTTGTTAAATATGTTATATATTTTGACTAATCTAATATCTAATAATCTAATAAGTACCATCTTTTCCATATATAGGCTTCATTCCAGCGCTCCAATAGTCATGACAAAGTGAGGAGAATAGTTGCAGAGGAGGGTCGTACAGCAAGAAACCTAATAGCTTGGAGTGTTCCACTAGAAAGCAAAGATGATGATGGTATGTATTTAAAAAATTAGTTTCATTTTTATTGTAAATAAGAAGGATGTACTTAGTCCTAAATAGATAGACTGAAAACTGTTTGCAATTAGACCTCTTGGGCTGATTAGTGTATGTTAAGTAAGAAATAATTTTTTATTACTTTTATACACACATGGCTTTATAAAAGCCTTATTGTTAGTTTTGCTTTTTCAGATAGTAATGAAATTTGAAATTGGGTTTGTTGTGTTATTATGACTGACAGATTAGGGCTTTTTAAAGTGATAAGAGATTTAGTGATATGATTAGGCTTTGTCTCTCCCACCCAAATCTCACCTTGAATTATAATCCCCATAATCCCTACATGTCAAGGGAGATCAGGTGGAGATAATTGGATCATGGGGGTGGTTTCTCCCATGCTGTTCTCATGATAGTGAGTGAGTTCTCATGAGATCTGATGGTTTTATAAGGGACTCTTTCCCCTTCACTTGGCACTTTTCCTTCCTGCTGCCTTGCAAAGAAGGTGCCTTGCTTGCCCTTCTCCTTCCACCATGATTGCAAGTTTCCTGAGGTCTCCTTGGTCATGCTGAACTATGAGTCACGCTGAACTATGAACTCTTTCCTTTATAAATTACCCAGTCTCAGGCAGTTCTTTATAAGCAGTATGGAAATGGACTAATACCTTTAGGTTTTTTCTTTTATTAAATTCTTATAAAAATAACGAGGTTTTTAAAAAATCATCATATTTACCATAATTAGGTGCAATTTAATATAACATTTTAAAAAATAGAAGATTTTTTTTTAGTTCTCATTATTATTATTTGAACTAGAAAAAAAAATCTTCTCTCCCCTCCCTTTAATGGCTAGAGACAGTGTGAGGCCCCTGTTTCTGGGGATGTTGAAGATTGGATAGAGATACAGAAGACAGGAGGTTGGCATAATTTACAGGAGACCTCACTTTGGAATTTTCTGAGGGCTTGTAGAATATTCCTCACAGTTGGGTTTGTCAGATGTCTTTTCATGACTAGATTCAGGTATATGTTTTTAGTAGGAATTCTATAGAAATGATGTGTCCTTTTCAGTTATCAGAGGAGGTTCATGATAACTGTCTCATTACTAGTTAAGCTTAATCAGTTGCTTAAAGTGGTGTCTGCCAAATTTCTCTGCTGTAAAGTAACTAATTTTTTCCTGTGTAACTAATGAGTAATTTGCAGTAAGATAGTTTGAAATTATGAAAATATCCTGTTTTTTTGTTGAAACAGTATACTCACTGCTTTTAGCTTCTATTGATAATCCTTGGCTTATGTTATTCCTCTGGTGGTTGCAAAGTGGTGATTTGTTAACTCCATCATTCCTTCTGCATTTGTTAGCCTTCTAACGCGAGGAAGAGCTTTACTCTCTCCTCTTTATTTTCATGTATGTATGTATTTATATTTTCAGTTTGTGTGGACTCATGGCTTCTTAAGGTATTTAATGAGCTACAATTACTCTATTTTGATGCTCAAGTTGTTCTCGATTTTTTAAGTGAGAGATGCTTTTACTTGGCTCTTGTTCCTTTTGACATGTTCTAATCATGTTTCCATTCTTTGAGAACATCTTTATACAAGGTGTTTGAAACTAAACAAACATGCACCTATTTTATTCTCTTAAATTCATATTTAAATTTTATTTAAAATTGTCTTAAAATTTAAAATAAATCTTTATCTTCTTTACATTTGGTCCTCTGATCCATTTCTAGTCTATTCTTACCTATAGTGTGTGGTATGGATCTAATTTTATCTTTTTCCTTATAGCTAACAAGTTACCTCAGTATAACTTATTATAAAGTTTATCTTTGCCCCAGTTATTTCACATTCTACCTTTCTGTAGAGTGAATTTCCACATGTAACTGTATTCCATTCTACTAGTTTGTTTACCTAATTCATGAGTGAGTGCCATACTATTTTAATTATGGCGGCATTATATGATTTTAAAATGCCTGCTTGGACCTGTCTTCCTCTATAGCTTTTCTTTCTCAGTTTTTCTAGCTATTTTTAGAGAGAAGTTACTTTGAATCACAAAAACTATCAAATAAATGGGAAAATTGAATTTATTTTTGAAATTCAGCTACTTAACAGCTAATCTTTCCACAAGGAGCTTACTATTACTTTATTTCTTTGATAAAAGTACATATCAACATGATTTATTGCAAAAGTAAAAACAAAAATATTTTGTGGTTGCTATATATTCTACATATTTTTATATGAAATTGTATTCTCTCATTTTCTATGGGTTATTCTGAACACAAAATAGTATAAAGGTGTTTCTATTAAAGCTGTTTCTATTCAAAAACCATAAAAGGAAAGAAAATATAATAAACATCTGTACATAACCTGATTTTTCATATAAGAACATAAATAATTGGCCAGTACAATTTTAAAGCTTCATTTGTGACTATTGTAACATAATAAAACTGTAAGCACAGGCTGGCACAGTGGCTCACGCCTGTAATCTTAGCACTTTGGGAGGCCGAGGTGGGTGGATTGTCTGTGCTCAGGAGTTTGAGACCAGCCTGGACAACATGGTGAAACCCTGTCTCTACTAAAATACAAAAAAAGTATCTGAGTGTGGTGGCGGGCGCCTATAATCCCAGCTACTGGGGAGGCTGAGACAGGAGAATAGCTTGAACCTGGGAAGCAGAGGTTGCAGTGAGTTGAGATCACGCCACTGCACTCCAGCCTGGGCGGCAGAGTGAGACTCTATCTCAAAACAAACAAAAAACCTGTAAGCACAGATAATTAGAACTTTCTAAATATCTGTAGTAATGATGACAACAGAAGAATGTTAACATTTATAATTTTTATGGATTATTTTATGTTGTCAAAACTTTGCCATATATAGGAAAATGTTTAAGTTTTTAATAGCAACTTGTTCTTGTTTTATGACTGCAATATATACTTAGGTGTTTCTGAGGATAATTCCACTTAAAAAAGTTCTCTGCTTCATATTATTTCTGTTCCTAAGCTGGTTTTTCTGCTGGATATTCTAAGAAAACTTGCTGGTACATTGTTCTATATAATAAAAGGATAAAGGGTGTGGCTCTTTAGGTTAGTATAGTGTTCTCTCCCTATACCCTTGGTGGAACAGTCAGGGTATCCCACTTATGTTAGATAAGTTGATAGTTAGGTACCTGTGTGTCATGGCTCATGTAACTTGTACTGCTTCTGGGGATCTGGCCCCAAAATTATTTTGCAGAAAGGAAAATTATTCTGTTATACATTATAGAATTTTATTCCTGTTTTGAGATGCTGGCGAGGTTGCAGAGAAAAAGGAACACTTACACACTGCTGGTGAGGATATAAATTAGTTTGGCTATCGTGGAAAGCACTTTGGTGATTGCTCAGAGTTAAAAACAGAATGACCATTTGACCCAGCAATCTAATTATTGGGTATATTCTCAAAGAATATAAATCGTTCTACCATAAGGACACATGTACGTGTATGTTCATCACAGCACTACTTACAATAGCAAAAACATGGAATCAACCTAAACGCCCATGAACAGTAGACTAGTTAAAGAAAATGTGGTATATATATATATTTATACACCATCCACCATGGACTACTACGTAGCCATAAAAAGAATGAATCATGTTCTTTGTAGCAACATGGATGGAGCTGGAGATCATTATCCTAAGCGAACTAATGCGATAACAGAAAACCAAATACTGCATGTTTTCACTTGTAAGTGGGAAGTAAACACTGAGTACCTGCACATGGACACAAAAAAAGGGACCAAAGACACCAGGGCCTACTTGAGGGTAAAGGATGGGAGGAGACTGAGGATTGAAAAACTACCTATTAGATACTTTTATGCTGATTACCTGGGTGACAAAATAATCTGTGCACCAAACCCCTGTGAAATCTAATTTGCCTGTGTAACAAAGCTGAACATGTACCCCTGGACCTAAAGTAAAAGTTAAAAAAAATTTTTATTTCTATTTTGAATTGCTGTTGAGAATAGTAATTACAAAACAGTAAGTTGATATCTTTCTTACAAAGAAGAATGAGAAAATACAAAGACTTGAAACCTCACTCTTCATAATGAAATTGTGCATTTCTTATGTCAGACAAACTAAAACAAAATATTGGGGTTTTATATGATAAAACATATAATCTTCATTTTATTGTTGAAATAAAATTTGAACTTAACTATTTCCAGATTTGTATACAAGTTGAGGAGTACCAGTAACTGGACCTTGTTTTTAAGTTGTCAGAGTATCTGACTTCTTTAAGAAGTTGATTTACTCCTGTTCAGAGAAAGGTATTTGATAATAGTCTCTGGGACTTTAGAAATTTGTTGTTGTTTTAATTATATCAGTTTATATTGACCATGGACAGACTGTACTATACTGTGGTCTCTGGAAGGAGATTAAATGTTAGTATGCCTGAATGATTTGTGTAGTTTAGGTTTATATTATCTAATTACCTATAGCTCAATTTTGTGTTATCTATCATTCTGTATGTCTATATTATCTATTTTTTTTCTCTTGCCTTGAAGGAAAACCTAAATGTCAAACTGGTGGAAAATCTAAGAGGACGGTTCAAGGCACTCATAAAACTACTAAACAGGTACGGTAAAAATATATAACATTTTTACTTATTTACTTTTAATTTCAATTTCTGAATGTATTATAAATTATGAAAATCTTATTTTGCAGGATTTGAATATTAAAAATTTAATGTACTTTTAAAAGCAAATGTATATGTAGTAATCAGTGTGACTTACTTGTACTAAACACTTTATAGATATTAATTTCTTTGGTTCTCGTAAACTTTGATGTAAGCATTACAGTTATCCTCACTTACAGTGAAGTTTTATTACAAAGAGAAACTGAGGCAGAGAGAGGGCATGTAATTGGCTAGTAAGTGATAGAGCCAGGATTTGAACCCAGGCAGTTAATTTCTTTCTTTCTTTTTTTTTTTTTTTTTAACTTTTTTTTTCTTTGAGACAGTGTCATCCTGTTTCCCAGGCTGGAGTACAGTAGTGTGATCTTGGCTCACTTAACCCTCTTCTTCCTGAGGTTCAAGCAGTTCTAGTGCCTCAGCCACCCCAGTTGCTGGGACTACAGGCATGTGCCACCATGCCCGGCTAATTTTTGTATTTTTAGTAGAGATGGGGTTTCACCATGTTGGCCAGGCTGGTCCCGAACTCCTGGTCGAATGTGATCTACCCGCCTTGGCCTCCCAGAGTGCTGGGATTACAGGCGTAAACCACTGCATCCAGCCCCAGGAACTTAATTTCCACAATTTATACTCTTAACTCCTCTGCTGCATCTTCCATGTTTGCCAGTTCTTTTATGATTTTCTTGATATAATGATGCCTTTATGTTGTAGGCTAGTAAAAATGTTTTGACTCTAAAAATTTTCAATTGCTCTACTAAAATTTTAGAGAACACAAGCCTACTTTATTTTTTGAAACTGTTCAGCATAATTATAGTTAGCTCTTTAATCATAGCTATTTTCTCTGAACTTTTCATATGTTATTATTTTATTAATTTAATTTTTTGCGATAAGGTCTCACTGTTGCCCAGGCTGAGTACAGTGGCACAATCACAGGTCACTGCAGCCTTGACCTCCTGGGCTCAAGTGATTCTCCCACCTCAGCCTCCAGAGTGGCTGGGACCACAGGTGTGCACCATTGTGCCTAAGTTTTGATTTTTTGGACAATTATTTTGATATTTTTAAGTATACTAGTATGTATTAGGTAAGATAAAACTTCATATGAGAAAAACGTGGACTTCTATTCATGATATCACTGTGAATTCACAAAGAATCCTCCACCCACACACACAAACGCATCAATGATTTTATATACGTATATAATATATAATATATATTTTCTATATACCGTATATAATAAAGGTTAAAAATATATACATATGTGTATGTTTTTAATAAATATACAGCTATAAAATATACATATATACTTATATATGCCCGTATCTACACATATATATATTTCTTATATATGTATATCTATCTTACCCTTAATTTTAGGCTCAGGGCTACATGTGCAGGTTTGTCATATAGGTAAACTTGTTTCACGGGGGTTTGTTGTACAGTTTATTTTGTCATGCACGTACTAAGCATAGTACCCAATAGTTATTTTTTCTCTTCCTCTTTTTCCTCCCACCCTCAAGGAGGCCCCACCCTTTGCTGTTCCCCTCCTTATGTTCACAGGTTCTTATGATTTAGCTCTTATAAATGAGAACATACAGTATTTGGTTTTCTGTTTCTGTGATAGTTTGCTAAGGATAATGGCCTCCAGCTCCATCTGTGTTCCAGCAAAATACATAATCTTGTTCTTTTTTATGGCTACATAGTATTCCATGGCATATATGTACTAAATTTTCTTTATCCAATCTGTCTTTGATGGGCATTTAGGTTGATTCCATGTCTTTGCTATTGTGAATAGTGCTGCAGTGAACATTTGCGTGCATGTGTCTTTATGGTAGAATACTTTATGTTCCTCTGGGTATATACCCAGTAATGGGATTGCTGAGTTGAATGGTATTTCTATTTTTAGCTCTTTGAGGAATCGCCATACTGCTTTCCATAATGGCTGAACTAATTTACACTCCCAGAAATAGTGTATAAGTATTCTCTTATCTCCACAACCTCACCAAGATCTGTTATTTTTTGACTTTTTAATGATAGCCGTTCTGACTGGTATGAAATGGTATCTCATTGTGATTTTGATTTCCATTTCTCTAATGAACAGTGATGCTGAGTTTTTTTTCATATGCTTATTGCCTGCATGTATGACTTCTTTAGAAAAGCATCCACATTCTTTGCCTGCTTTTTAATAGGGTTGTTTGTTTTTATCTTGAACATTTATTTATATTTATTATAGATGCCAGATATTAAACCTTTGTCAGATGGATAGTTTACAGAAATTTTCTTCTATTCTGTAAGTTGTTTACTTTTTTTTTTTTTTTTTTGCTGTGCAAAAGCTCTTTAGTTTAATTAGATCCCATATGTCAAATTTTGCTTTTGTGTCAATTGCTTTTGGTATCTTTGTAAAGAAATCTTTGCGTGTTCCTATGTCCAGGATGGTACTGCCGTTTGTCTTCCAGGGTTTTTATAGTTTTGGGTTTTACATTTAAGTCTTTAATCCATCTTGAATTTACTTTTGTATATGATATGGTGTTTCAGTCTTCTGCATATGGCTTCCCATTTGCAGAAGGGAAAGCAATTTATTGAATAGAATCCTTTCCCTATACCTTGTTTTTGTCAGCTTTGTCAAAGATCAGATTGTTGTAGGGGTGTGGCCTTATTTCTGGGGTTTCTGTGTCTGTTTTTATACCAGTACCATGCTGTTTTGGTTACTGTAGCCTGATAGTTTGAAGTTGGGTAGTGTTGATGCCTCTAAGTTTTTTTTTTTTTTTAAACTTAGGATTGCCTTGGCTATTTGGGCTTTTTTTTCTTTGGTTCCACATGAATTTTAAATAGTTTTTTTTATCCTTCTTTGAAGAATGTCATTGGTAGTTTGATAGGAATAGCATTGAATCTGTAAATTGCTTTAGGCATTATGGCCATTTTAATGATATTGATTCTTCCTATTCATAAGCACGGGATGTTTTTTCATTTGTTTATGTCATCTCTGATTTCTTTGTTTAGTGTTTTGTAATTCTTCTTGTGGAGACGTTTCACCTCCCTGGTTAGCTGTATTTCTAGGTATTTTATTCTTTTTTGTTGCAATTTTGAATTGGATCAGATTCCTGATTTGGCTCTTGGCTTGGCTGTTGTTGTGTATAAGAATGTTAATGACTTTTGTACAGGGATTTGTATCCTGAAACTTTGCTGAAGTTCTTTATCAGCTAAAGGAACTTCTGTGCTGAGACTATGTGTTTTCTAGATACATGGAATCAAGTAATCTGCAAATGGATATTTTGACTTCCTTCCTTCCTATTTGGATGCCCTTTATTTCTTTCTCTTGCCTGATGGCTCTTGCCAGGACTTCCAGTACTGTATTGAATAGGAGTGGTGAGAGAGGGCATCTTTGTCTTGGGCCAGTGTTCAAGGGGAATGCTTCCAGCTTTTCCCCATTCAGTATGATGTTGGATGTGGCTTTGTTATAGATGACTCTTACTATTTTGAGGTATCTTCCTTTAATACCTAATTTATTGCGAGTTCTTAACATGAAGATATGTTGAATTTTATTGAAAGCTTTTTCTGCATCCATTGAAATAACTGTGTTTTTTTTCTTTAGTTCTGTATATGTGATGAATCATATTTATTGATTTGCCTATGTTCAAGTAACCTTGCATCCCAGGAATGAAGCCTACTTGATTATGGTGGATTAGCTTTTTAATGCACTGCTGAATTTGGTTTGCAAGTATTTTGTTGAGGATTTTGCATCAATGTTCATTAAAGATATTGGCCTGAAGTTTCTTTTTATGTTGTGTCTCTGCTAGACTTTGGTATCAGAATGATACTGGCTTCATGGAATGAGTTGGGGAGGAGTTCTTTCTTCTCAATTTTTTGGAATAGTTTCAGTAGGAATGGTACTAGCTTTTCTTTGTATATCTGGTAGAATTTGGCTGTGAATTCTACTGGTACTAGACCTTTTTTGGTTGATAGGCTGCTTATTAGTGATTTGATTTCAGCGCTTATTATTGGTCCATTTGGAGAATCAGTTTGTTCCTGGTTCAGTCTTGGGAGGGAGTTTGTGTCCAGGAAATTATCCATATCTTCTGGGTTTTCTAGTTTGTATGCATAGAGGTGTTCATAGTGGTTTCTGATGGTTATTTTTATGTCTGCGGGGTCAGTGGTAATATCCCTTCTGTCATTTCTAATTGTGTTTATTTGGATATTCTCTCTTGTCTTCTTTATTAGTCTAGCTAGTGGCCTATCTTATTAATTTTTTCAAAGAACCAACTCCTGGACTTAATTGATCTTTTGAATGATTTTTCATGTCTTGATTTCCTTTGGCTCATCTCTGATTTTGGTTATTATCTTGTCTTCTGCTAGTTTTGGGGTTGATTTGCTCTTGCTTCTGTAATTCTCTTAGTTGTGATGTTAGATTGTTAATTTGAGATCTTTCCAACTTTTTGGTGTGGGTGTTTAGTGCTATGAATTTCCCTCTTAATACTACCTTAGCTGCATCCCAGAGATTCTGGTATGTTGTATCTTTGTTCTCATTAGTTTCAAAGAACTTCTTGACTTCTGCCTTCATTTCATTATTTACCCCAAGTTATTTCAAGAGCATCTTGTTTAATTTCCATGTAATTGCATGGTTTTGAGTGATTTTCTTAGTTTTGACTTTTATTTTTATTACATTATGGTCTGAAAGTGTGTTTCGGGAAAGAACTCTCTATTCAATAAACGGTGCTGAGATAACTGGATAGCCATATGTGGAAGATTGAAACTAGGCCCCTTCCTTACACCTTATACAAAAATCTACTCAAGATGGATTAAAGACTTAAATGTAAAACCCAAAGCTATGCATAGATACATGAAATCTAGATACATAGAATCAAGTCATCAGCAAATGGATATTTTGACTTCCTCTCTTCTTATTTGGATGCCTTTATTTCTTTCTGGTATTATGATGTCGGTTCTTTTTGCATCTACTGAGCGTTGTTTTATGCCCAGTTACGTAGTTGATTTTAGAGTATGTGCCCTGTGGCAATGAGAATAATTTTTATTCTGTTGTGTTTGGCTGGAGATTTCTGTAGAGATCTATCAGATCCATTTGGTACAATGTTGAGTTCAGGTCCTGAATAGCTTTGTTAATTTTCTGCCTTGATGATCTAATACTGCCAGTAGAGTATTGAGATCTTCCATTCTTATTGTGTGGGAGTCTCTTTGTAGGTCTTTAAGAAGGTGCTTTATGAATCTGGTTGCTCCCGTGTTGGGTGCATATATATTTAGTATAGTTAGGTCTTGTTGAATTGAATCCTTTATCATTAAATAATGCCCTCTTTTTGGTCTTCTTTGATCTTTGTTGCCTCAAAGTCTATTTTGTCTGAAGTTAGGATTGTAACCCTTCCTTTTTTTCTTATTTGCATTTGCTTGGTGGATTTCCCTCCATCCCTTTATTTTGAACCTGTCAGTGTCTTTATGTGTAATATGGGTCTCTTGAAGACAGCATACCATTGGGTCTTGCTTTTTTATTCAACTTGCCACTCTGTCTTTTAAGTGGGGCATTTAGACCATTTACATTCAAGGTTAGTGATATGTGTGGGTTTGATTCTATCATGTTGTTGTTAGCCAGTTATTATGCTGGCGTGTTTGTGTGATCGCTTTATAGTGTTCCTGGTCTGTGTTTTTGAATTGGTTGGTAGCAGTCCTTCCTTTCTATATTTTGTGCTGCTTTCAAGATCTCTTGTAAGGCAGGACTGGTAGTGATAAACTCTTTCAACATTTGCTTATCTGAAAAGGATCTTATTTCTCCTTTGTTTAGGAAGCTTAGTTTGACTGGATATGAAATTCTTGGTTGAAGATTTTTTTTTTCTTTAAAAATGTTGAAGATAGGTCTTCAGTCTCTTCTGGCTTGTAGTTGAGAAGTCTGCTGTTAGCTTTATGAGGTTCCCTTTGTAGGTGACCTGCCCTTTCTCTCTATTAAAGCTGCCTTTAACATTTTTTCTTTCATTTCAACCTTGGAAAATCTGATGATTAAATATCTTGGGAGGATGATCTTCTTGTGTAGAATCTTGCAGGGGTTCTCTGTATTTCCTGAATTTGACTGTTGGCCTCTCTATCAAGGTTGGGAAAGTTTTCATGGATACTATTCTGAAGTATTTTTTCAAGTTGTTTGTTTTCTCCCCATCCTTTTCAGGGATGCCAGTGATTAATAGATTTGACCTCTTTATGTAATCCCATATTTCTCAGAGGTTTGTTCGTTCCTTTTTTTTTTTATTGCTGGTCTTATTTCAGAAACTCAGTCTTCAAGTTCTGAGATTCTTTCCTCAGCTTGGTTTATTCTGTTAATACTTGTCATTACATTGTGAAATTCTTATAGTGTGTTTTTTAGCCCTGTCATATCTGTTAGGTTCTTTCTTATACTGGCTATTTCATTTTTTAGTTCCTATATTGTTTTATTGTGATTCTTAGTTTCTTTGGATTGGGTTTTGTCCTTCTCCTGAATCTCGATGATCTTTGTTCCTATCCATATATATATATATATATATATATATTTTTTTTTTTTTTCCTTTTTTTTTGAGACAGTCTTGCTCTTTCACCCAGGCTGGAATATAGTGGTGCAATCTCTGCTCACTGCAACTTCCTTCTCTTGGGTTCAAGTGATCCTCCCACCTCAGCCTCCCGAATAGCTGGGATTACAGGCACCCACCATCATGCCCAGCTAATTTTTGTATTTTTGTAGAGACGGGGTTTCACTGTGTTGGCCAAGCTGGTCTTGAACTCCTGACCTTGGATGACCCACCACCCTCGGCCTCCCAGAGTGCTGAGATTACAGGCTCCATTC
This sequence comes from Cacajao melanocephalus, assembly GCA_963573385.1. Classification (NCBI taxonomy): domain Eukaryota; kingdom Metazoa; phylum Chordata; class Mammalia; order Primates; family Pitheciidae; genus Cacajao; species Cacajao melanocephalus. Next base: position 14,706 of record CAUYLG010046557.1, on the reverse strand, counting down.
ATATTCTGAATTCTATTTCTGTCATTTCAGCCAGCTCAGCCTGGTTAAGAACCTTATTAGAGAACTGATGTCATTTGAGGACATATGACACTCTGGTCATTTGAGTTACTGGAGTTCTTGCATTGGTTCTTTCTTTTCTCTGAGTGTGGGTGTTTCTTTAACTGTAGTGTAGTGTGAGTATAGTTAATAGACTTCTGGATGTTTTCACAGGACTGCAGCTTTGTGCAAGGTCTTTGTTGCTGACTTCTTTTGTTTGATTTCATGGGGATGGGTATGTTAACCATATGGTTTGGCTCTGTGGTTCCACCCACATCTCGCCTTGAATTGTAATCCCCATAATTCCCACGTGTCAAGGGCAGGACCAGGAGGAGGTGATTGGATCATGGTGGTGGTTTCTCCCATGCTGTTCTTGTGATAGTGAGTGGGTCTCACAAGACCTGATGGGTTTATAAGCATCTGGCGTTTCCCCTGCTGGCACTCACTCTGTTCTGCCACTCTGTGAGAAAGTTTCCTGTTTCTCCTTTGCCTTTGCTGTGATTGTAAGTTTCCTGAGGCCTCTCCAGCCATGTGAAACTGTGAGTCAATTAAACCTCTTTCCTTTATGAATTATCCAGTCTTGGGTATTTATTTGTAGCAGTGTGAGAACAGACTAATATGGGAGTGTGTTTTTGGTGTTGAAGCTTTGGGATGTGATCCAGTAGGTGGTGCATAAGTGTATTGATCAGTTGATAGGTTCTTCCTTGGTCGGGTGGTTTCCTCACAGTTGTAACTGTGCTCCCTCTTAATGCTCTCAAAGTGTGGGCTCCTCTCCCACTGCTTTAGATTGTGGCTTGACATTCCCAGGCTGCCCATGGCAGCACTGGGGTGTTCTCAGGGTTTATGTTTCCTCCCCATCTTAGAGCCAGGAGAGGAAGAGACTTTAGCAGTGGCATCACAGGATGAAGGGTCTGTGCTGTGGGCCCAGGCTAGGAGTTCCCTGTTGATGAGCAGGGGGGTGGGTGGGACCCATCGGAGACAGACTGGCCTTCTCTCTGTGTGTTGACTGCAGTTTGTCGAAGATGTGGATAAGGCACTTTGGGTCTTTGTTCCTTTGTTAGTCTGAGGGTAGCAAGGACTGTTCCATGGCAGAGGTAGTGGCAGAGAGGCTTTTGGTTGCTCCCGGGGACTCCACCTCCGAGAAATGCAGAGCCACTGTTACTGAGGGTGTTCAGCCAGTGGGATGGGGCAGCTGCACTGCTGGCATGACCTTGGGGTTCCACTTGCTGGGGAGCAGGGAGTTGAAGGCTCACAGGGAGGAGAGGTAGGTCTCTTCTCCATACGGTGGCTGTGATGTACTACTGTAAGCTTAGGTGTAGCCCTCAGGCTCTTCATTTCTGTCCCAGACCAAGGGCAGCAGGGATAGCACTGTTACTGTGGCAGTGGCAGAGGTGCTGTCGTATGCCTTTGGGAGCCTCTTCCCAGGGAAACTGCATGTCACTACCAGTGTGTATGCTCAGCTGTGGCTGGGGTGACTTCTGCATTCATGAGCCGTGGGCCCTGACTAGTGAAGAGTGGGGATGGGGGTTCCTAGGGAAGAGGGGCTGCACTCCTCTCTGTATGGTGGCTGTGGTGTGCTAGAGGTGCCACGTAGACCCTTTTTTTCCCCCAGTACAAGGGCTGTTGGGGCTGTACCACTCCAGCTGTAATGGCGGAGAGGTTGTGGCTTGACTCTGGGGTTTTCTCTTTGGAGAAATGCTGGGCTGTCTCTGCTTGCAGTGATCAAGTGGGGGCAGGGCAATTGTGCTGGAATCGCAGGTCAGGTGGCCCTGCCCTGTGAGGAGAAGTGAGATCTGGGATCTGCGTGAACAGTACAGCCGCCTTTCTGTGAGGTGGTTGCTCTGTGCTGGGGGTCTGGACCAGCCCCTGGTCCCCCACAGATTGTTTTGAGCCTGGCGACAGCAAGGGCAAGGGTTGCCACCTTCTTCACAAGATGGCAGGAAGAACTGCTGAGCAAAGCAGCGAAGAGCACCTTAAAAAAACATCAGATCTTGTGAGAACTCACTATCATGAGAACAGCATGGGGAAAACCGCCTCCATGATTCAGTTACTACTTGGTCTCTCCCTTTACATGTGGGGATTATGGAGATTATAATTCAAGATGAGATTTGGGTGGGGACAGAAAGCCTAACCATATCAATCTCCCATGGATATCAAAATCTTTGGATGTTCAAGTCCCTTATATAAAATGGTGTCGTATTTGCATATAACCTATGCATATCCTCCCGTAGACTTTAAATCATCTTTAGATTGCTTGTAATACCTACTGCAATGTACATGTTATGTAAATAGTTGTTATACTGTATTGCTTAGGGAATAATGATAGGAAAAAAGTCCATACATGTTCAGTACAGATGATGCTTTTTATTTCTGGAATAGTTTTGATTTGTAGTTGATTGAATCTATGGATATTGAACCCATGGATATGGTGGGCTAGCTGTATAGTTCTGTATATATTGTTATTATTATAGTTATCAGCAAAAATAACGGAAGAAAGCTTTGCTTTGGAACAGATGCCAGTTGAAAGGGATTTTGAATTTGGTTTAGTCCAAGAAGGGAATATTTCCATACTAATTAAATCATTTACCATTAAGTGCTGGAAAGAACTTGGAGAGCAATTTAATTAACTTTAAAGTTTATTGCTTTAGCGTTGACAAAGAGATGGCTTTGCCCATCTTCATTGATATTTGGGCCTGGATTTGCTATTTTTTTATTTGCTATATATACCAACAATAGTCTGGATGGGGAACTAGAGAGGGAGAGGGAGGATGAGCAGCTTCATCTGGAACTTGAGAGAGAGAGTGTGTGGGTGTGTGTAGTCTCTACTCTGGGGCTCTACTATTAAAAAGAAAAGAACAAAGAAGAAAAACCCAAACAAATGATGTGAGATTGTTTGATTGTTTGTTGGTCTAAGTGTAGTAACAGGTTAGCATTTCATTTCATTATTTATTTTATTTTATTATTTTAGTTTAAGTAACTACATAGCGATAAGCAGCTCCTTTGTATTTCTAGTGGGAAGCTTTAGGTTTGTGTTTTAAATTTAAGTCTTAATATCAGTAAATTGAATGCTTATGGTTTTGGTGGAATCATCCTGTGGTGTGTTCTGTGAAAGTATAGACCATAGTTCTCTACTTTCAAAGTCTGCCTGAGGAAGTGAAGAAATAATGGGTCATGAGAACACTAAAGTTATATTATTTGGTGAGTCTGCTCTGGCTGTAGCTGGAGCTTGGTTTTATTCTTTCTGTTTTCGTCTCTAGTAAATTATTTCTTATCTATATGTTAAATTTAACATTTAGAGGAAAAATAAAAAAATAAAATAACAACATAGCTATAATACATGGCATTTCTAGATGAAAACAATATATGCAATTATTATTTGTGAATAGATATAAATGTGCCATGTATACATTGTAGTAAATCATGAGTAACTGGAGTGCTCCAGTTTTGCTGACATTCTCTTCACTGTTAAAGTCATCCCAATCTTCATTAAGACATGTCTGAAATAAAAGTTGACTTCACAAATCTGTTCCTTTTAAGGTGAGAAGCTTGTTTTGATGAACTCACATGTGATATAAGCAGAAAATAAGAGTGTCTTATTTTTAAGTGTTTATGTTAAAAATGTACTTTACATGAAAATCCAATCCCTGGAAGTCCTTTTATTTATTTCTTTTCACGTTTTATTTTATTTCACCAGAGTACTGCAGTGGACTGTAAAATAACATCATCTACAGCTGGAGATAAACACTTTGATAAAAGTCCCACTAAAACAAGGCACCCTCGGAAAATTGATCTAAGAGCTCGATACTGGGCATTTCTTTTTGATAATCTTCGCCGAGCAGTAGATGAAATCTATGTAACTTGCGAATCAGATCAGAGTGTGGTTGAATGTAAGGTAAGGTTTGCTTTGAGGCCTTGTAATCCATTTGAATTTGGATTCCTGATTTTTTGCACTACATCTGACTTGGTCTTTTTTTTTTTTCTTTGAGACAGAGTTTTGCTCTGTTGCCCAGGCTAGAGTGCAGTGGCGTGATCTTGGCTTACTACAATCTCTGCCTCCCAAGTGATTCTCCTGCCTTAGCCTCCTGAGTAGCTGGGGTTTCAGGTGGATGCCACCACACCTGGCTAATTTTTGTACTTTTAGTAGAGATGGGGTTTTGCTGTGTTGGCCAGGCTGGTCTCAAACTCCTGACCTTAAGTGATCCACCCACCTCAGCCTCCCAGAGTGCTGGGATTACAGGTGTGAGGCACCGTGCCTGGCCCTGACTGGATCATTTATCTCACTTTTTCTAGTTTTAATAAATTCTGTGTGCTTTTCATTTCATTTCATTACCTCTTATGAAAAATTGTTCTTTTGATCCATATGCTAACATCAGCATTATGCTTCAGGTTTTCTTGATTTTGAAGATTTTTTTTTTTTGTATTACCTAGTTATGTATTTTATATTCTGTGAAGGATTTGGTAGAAAGCTGTCTTGATACATAGTTCTGAACAGGGAATCAAAGGGTTGGATACACACACATTGTTTTAAAAATCCTTCTTATCTGTATTCTTCATTGGTGCTGTAGATGGCACTAGTGAGGTTTCACATTCTTTGGTTTCATGTTTAATGTCTTTAATTGGACATTACTCCCTTTCCATTGAGATACTTATCACTCTCCTAATTCACTTTGGTCAGGGAAAAGTGAGATTGATGGGTAACCGTAAACATTCCTGGGTGGGATTGGGATGTCATTGTAAGGTGTGTTTTCTAATTTTAGGTAATCTTGTGTTTGTAATAGGATATTAAACAGACACATGGTGTAGAGTGTCTCTAAAAAGCCTGGCCATTTAGTAAGTAGAGACTGTATACCATATTATTTTTTACTGAATAAAACTATTTTGAGGAAAACCAGAGTGATACATGTTTATAGAACTATTAAAGAGATAACTTCTGTTTTTATGGTGAACATGGTTGAAAACCCTGGAATTCATTATTTAACCTTTGAAATATATGAGGGGTCAAAGAAGAGTTACATGTTGAGATAGCAGCTATGTTTCCTCTTAAATTGGAAACAGTCAAAATAGGTTTTAGACTAGCTTAAAAATATTAGTTATTAAACGCAGGTTTCAAAATGAACAGTAGTTGAAAATATCTAGATATATGTTATGTGGTTGTTACACTTAAATATTGTTACTATCAGCATGTAAAAACTTTTTTTTTTTGAGACAGGGTCTTTTTCTGTCACCCAAGCTATAGTGTGGTGGTACAAACATGGCTCACTGAAGCCTTGACCTTATGGGCTCAAGTGATCCTCCTGCCTGAGCCTTCTGAGTAGCTGGGACCACAGGCATACGCCACCATGCCTGGCTAATTTAAAAAATTTTTTTTGTAGAAATGAGGACTTGCCGTGTTTCCCAGGCTTGTCTTGAATTCCTGGGCTCAAGCAATCCTCCTACCTCAGCCTCCCAAAGTGCTGGGATTATAGGTGTGAGCCACCATGCCCAGCCACTTTTTATGTTTTAATAAAAACATTTTTAGGTAAAATCATATACTTGGAGTATAATGAGTCAGTATGTTGTGGTAGAGGACACTACTGGACTCAGTTTTGTGTTACACTTTATAGATTGAGCATTTGGGCCTAGAATATCTCTAGATTACCCCTAGAAATTAATCAAAGCAGCAGTTTCTTTGGTTTTGTGATTAAAAATAACAAATGACTGATTGATGAAACAAAATTTGCTTAAAAATATATATACTTCTTTAGAGTAAAGTGAGATTGACCAATTGCAATTATGTCTTTTTATGATAAGCAGAAACTCTTGCGCCTGTCTCTGACATGACTGTGTTTTAGAAAGCTAGAATTGGCTACAAGAAAGTGTGGCTTTTGTTCCTGGTTCTGTCACTTATTCAAAGCTTTATAAAGGCTTAATAGCAATAGAAATTTTTTTGTGTAAGTTGTAGATTTGAAAGAATGGAGAAAGTTTTGACAAAGTGAGAGGAATGGAGATGTGTTTTCCGTTCATTGTACTGTGCCAAGATGGTCCAAGGCTTATGTTGGGAAATCTAGCAGTTTAAAAGGTATTTTTATATTCTGCTCTTCTCCTCATCCAGACTTACAGGTGGTGATGTGAAAAGACACAATTTAACATTTGGTCTAAGCACATGCTGGGTATCTACTAACTAGTTTTCTTGTTTGTTTTGCTTTATACTCATTATCAAAGCCCTGCCATCCTTGATCTCATTTGGTTACTATCTTTATAAGATATATCACCCAATAATTTTTCCTCATCTTGTAAGTGGATTCAACCATTGTTTTGTTGATGCATTGAAGGATTTATTCCTATTTGTGATTTTTATGTTTTAGCCTTGGTTAAATAGCCACAGTTCAGTTCTGTGTCTCATATGTAAAATGCAGTTAATAACATTGTGTAATTCACATTGTAAGTATAGCATGATGTGAAAAGTATCTTTCCTGTTTGCCCAGGATTTCTGACTAGATGGTAACTTTGTAATTAAAAGAAGCTAAATTCCCCATTTTTTGAGTTTGAAGATCGTGCCTGTTTATGACATCAGCTATTTTACTACATAAATTGCTAAGAACTGGAAAACTCCACTCTAAGCATCACCCCTACATTTCTCATGCTCTCTTACAAAGTAGGCTAGAGTGGGCTGGGGGAATTGTTTTTTGGAGTGTATATAGTTAATGAAATGGTGGCCATCCCCTCATTTATTCTCACAAAATTTTGAGGTAAGGGTTGAAAGAGTTGTGAAGTTTGTGCGTGTGGCTGCCGGAAGGGGAGATTGGCATCATCTTCTCTGCTTGAATGTTTGCTGTGTGGACTGATTTTGGTGTCTTTGGAATGTACTGAGCAGGTTTGGGGGAAAACATGCTGGGAATACACTTTTCTTTCCTTTCCTTGTTTCCCATTTCGATCTGGAGGGAACGAGATGTGTGTCTCTGGAGGCGTGGGGTCACCTTTGGATACAGAGACTGGCACCTGCGTCTGGCTTAGAGATTTCTTAGCACAATAGACTTGCTGGAGTCGCCTGTGCCAGCTGGGCTTGAAGGGACTCTCGGACAGTATGCCTTGAAAGAAGGTCTCGATGATCAAGTAAAGAAGACCCGGGTGTATCTAATGATCTTTGTGAGGGAAGGAGCATAGGCATAAATGAAGATGTTAGAGTCACAGGAGCTTCCTCTGGGGACACTTGGCTAGGTGAGTATATGTAAAACTCTGATGGAGTTGGGCTCCAGTGTCTCATTCCCATATGTGTTTCCGTGTGTACTCTATCTTTGGCTCCCACTTACAACAGAGAACTTGGTATTTGGTTTTCTATTACAGCATTAGTTTGCTTAGGATAATGGCCTCCAGCTGCATCTGTGTTCCTGCAAAGCACATGATCTTGTTTTTTCCTATGTCTGCATAGTATTCCATGGTGTACATGTTCCACATTTTCTTTATCCAGTCTACCATTGATCAGCATCTAGGTTGATTCCATGTTTTTGCTATTGTGGATAGTGCTGTAGTGAACATATGTGTACCTATATCCTTTTAGTAGAGCAGTTTATATTCCTTTGGGTATATACCCAATAATGGGATTACTGGGTCAAATGGCAGTTCTGTTTCAGTTCTGTGAGAAATCTCCAATCTGCTTTCCACACTGGCTGAACTAATTTACATTCCCACCAGCAGTGTATAAGCATTCCCTTTTCTCCACAACCTTGCCAGCATCTGTTTTTGACTTTTAAATAATAGCCATTCTGTCTGGTATGATAGGGGATCTCAGTGTGGTTTTGATTTGCATTTTTCTAATGATTAGTGATGTTGAGTATTTTTTTTCATATGCTTATGTACGTATTCTTTTGAAACATGTCTGTTCATGTACTTTGCCCAGTTTTAAATGGGGTTGTTTGATTTTTCTGACTGATATGAGATGGTATCTCATTGTGGTTTTGATTTGCATTTGTCTAGTGATTAGTCATGTTGAGCATTTGATAGGGTTTGGATCTGTCCCCACCTAAATCTCATCTTAAATTGTAGTTCTTATAATACCCACATGTCATGGGAGGCACCTAGTGGGAGGTAATTTAGTCATGGGAGTAGTACCCTTGTGTTGTTCTTGTGATAGTGAGTGAGTTCTCATGAGATCTGATAGTTTTATAAGGGACTTTTCCTCCTTTTTCTTCGGCACTTCTCTTTGCTGCTGCCACATGAAGAATGACGTGTTTGCTTCCCCTTCCACCATGTTTGTAAGTTTCCGGAGGCCTCCACGGTTATGCTGAACTGTGAGTCAGTTAAACCTCTGTGCTTTATTAATTACTCAATCTCAAGTATGTCTTTATTAGGAGTGTGAGAACAGACTAATATAGCATTTTTTCATATGCCTCTTGGCTGTGTGTATGTCTTTGTTTGAGAAGTGTCTGTTCGTGTCCTTTGCCCATTTTTTAAATTGAGGCTGCTTATTTTTTGCTTGTTGATTTAAGTTCCTTAAAGATTCTAGATATTGGACCTTTGTCAGATGCATATTTGTGAATATTTTTTCCTATTTCATGGGTAGTCTGTTTACTTTGCTAATTGTTTCTTTTGCTGTACAGAAGATGTTTAGTTTAATTATGTTCCACTTGTCTATTTTTGTTTTTGTTACAATTGATTTTGGGGACTTTGTTATGGAATTGTTGCCAAGGCATATATCCAGGATGATGTCTTCTAGGTTTTCTTCTATAGTTTTTGTAGTTTGAGGCTTTATAATTACTTTTTAAATCAATTTTGAGTTGATTTTTACATATGGTGAAAGGAAGTAGTCCAGTTTCAGTCTTATGCAATATGGCTAGCTAGTTATCTCAGCACCATTTATCGAATAGAGAGTCCTTTATCCATTGCTTGTTACTGTTGGCTTCTTAAACATCTGGTGATTGTAGGTGTGTGGCTTTATTTCTGGGTTCTCTAACAAGTTTCATTGTTCTCTGTGTCTGATTTTTGTACCATGCTATTTTGGTTACTGCAGCCTTGTAGTGTGGTTTGAAGTGGAGTAGTGTTCTGCCTCCAGGTTTGTTCTTTTCACTTAGGATCGCTTTGGCTATTGGGGCTCTATTTTGGTTCCATATGAATTGTAGAATAGTTTTTTTTGAATTCTGTGAAAAATGACATTGGTAGTTTTTTAGGAATTGGCATTGATAGTTTGGAATTGGTAGTTGGTAGCTTGGCATTGAATCTGTGAATTGCTTTGGGCAGTATAGTAATTTTAACAGTGTTGATTCTTTCTATCCATGAGCATGGAATATTTTTCCATTTGTTTGTGTGATCTCTGATTTCTTTCAGCATTGTTTTGTAATTCTCATTGCAGAGGTCTTTCACCTTCCTGGGTTAATTTATTCCTAGAATTTTTTTTAATAGCTAATGCGAATGGGATGGTGTTTTTTATTTGGTTCTCAGGTTGGACATTATTGGTGTGTAGAAGTGCTACTGATTTTTGTACATTGATTTTGTTTCCTGAAACTGAAGTTGTCAGTTCTAGGAGCCTTTGGACACAGACTATAAGGTTTTCTGGGTATAGAATAATATTGTCTGCAGAGACAGCTTGACTTCTCTTTTTATTTGGATGCCTTTTATTTTATTCTCTCACCTGATTGCTCTGGCTAGGATTTCCACTACTGCATCGAATAGGAGCGGTGATGTGGGAATCCTTGTCTTGTTCTGGTTTTCAAGGGGAATGGTTTCAGCTTTTGCCCATTCAGTGTGATGTTGGCTGTGAGGGTGTCATAGATGGCTCTTGTTATTTTCAGGCATGTTCTTTTGATACCTAGTTTGTTGAGGATTTTTAACACGAAGTCATGTGGAATTTTATTGAAAGCCTTTTCTGTATCTGTTGAGATGCTCATGTGGTTTTGTTTTAAGTTCTGTTTATGCGGTGGATCACATTTATTGATTTGCATGTGTTGAACCAACCTTACATCTTAGGAATAAAGCCTAGTTGATCATGGTGAATTAACTTTTTGATGTGCTGCTTGATTCGGTTTGCTATTATTTTGTTGTGGGTTTTTTTTTTTTTTTTTTTTTTTTTTTTTAATGATCCGTGGTCATCAGGGATATTGACCTGAGCTTTTCTGGTTAAATTTATTCCTATTCGTGGCTATTGTGAATTGGATTGTGTTCTTGATTTGCTTCTCAGGTTGAACATTATTGGTGTATAGAAGTGCTACTGATCGTTGTACGTTGATTTTTATATCCTGAAACTTTGCTGAAGTTGTTTATCAGTTCTAGGAGCCTTTGGACATTGCGTCTCTGCCAGGTTTTGGTATTAGAATGATGCTGGCCTCATAGAATGAGTTAAGAAGGAGTTCCTCTTTCTCAATTTTTGGGAATAATTTTAGTAGAATTCTTATTAGCTCTACTTTGTATATCTGATAGAATTCAGCTGTGAGTCTGTCTGGTTTATGGCTTTTTTTGGTTTGTAGATTTTTTTTCTTACTGATTTCATTTCTGAACTCATTATTGGGCTATTCGGGATTTTAGTTTCTTCTGGGTTCAATCTTGGGAGGTTGTATGTTTCCAGAAATTTATTCATTTCTTCTATGTTTTCCAGTTGGTGTGCATAGAGGTGTCTGTAATAGTCTCTGAGGGTTTTTTGTATTTCTGTGGGGTTGGTGGTAATGTGAACTTTGTTATTGCTAATTGTGTCTATTTGGATCTTCTTTTTTCTTTATTCATCTAGCTAGCAGTCTGTCAACTTTATTTTTTTCTAAGAACCAATTTTTTTTCATTGATATTTTGTATGAATCTTCACATCTCAATGTTGTTCAGTTCAGCTCTTCCTCATTAGTATGGTGGTGAGTATCCTTGCCTGTCAGTGTTGTTCAGTTCAGCTCTGAGTTTGGTTATTTCTTTTCTTTTGCTAGCTTTGGGATTGGTTTGCCATTTAATTTGACTTCCTCTAGGTATGATGTTAGGTTGTTAACTTGAGATCTTTCTGACTTCTTGTTGTCTGCATTTAGTGCTATAAATTTTCCTCTTATCACTGCTGTAGCTGTGTCCAAGAGATTCTCTTACATTATTTCTTTGTTTTTATTAGTTTCAAAGAGTTTTTTTGATTTGTCTTGATTTTATTGTTTACCCAAAAGTGATTCATGAGCAGATTGCTTAATTTCCATGTAACTGTATGTTTTTGAGATATCTTATTATCGATTTCTATTTTTATTGCACTGTGGTCTGAGGTTATAGTTGGTATGATTTCACTTTTATTTGTTGAGAATTGCCTATGGCTGAGTGTGTGGTCCATCTTGGAGTATGTACTATGTGCAGATGAGAAGAATATATATTCATTTGTCATTGGGTGGAGTATTCTTTAGATATCTGTTAGGTCCATTTGATCAAGCGTCAACTTAGGTCCTTCACATCTTTGTTAATTTTCTACCTTGATCTATCTAACACTGTCAGTGGGTCGTTGAAATCTCCCACTGTTATTATTATTCTCTGAGAACTTAGGTCATGAATCTAGGTGCTCTAATGTTGCATACATATACATTTAAGATAGTAAAGTCTTCTTGTTGAACTTAACCCTTTATCAATATGTAATACCCTTCTTTATCCTTTTTGATCATTGTTGGTTGAAAATCTGTTTTGTCTGAAATAATGGCAACCACCGCTGCTTTTTTGCTTTTTTGTGTTTTCTGTTTACTTGATAAATTTTCTGCATCCCTTTACTTTAAGTCTGTGGTTGTCATTGCATGTGAAATGCATCTTTTGAAGGCAGCCTACAGTTGGGTCTTGCTTCTTCTTTTTTTTTTTGGGGGGGGGCAAAGTCTCACTGTCGCCCAGGCTGGAGTACAGTGGCACAATCTTGGCTCACTGCAACCTCCACCTCCCAGGTTCAGGCAATTCTCCTGCCTCAGCTTCCTGAGTAGCTGGGATTACAGGCATGCACCACCATGCCCAACTAATTTTTTTTTTTGTATTTTTAGTAGAGACGGGGTTTCACCACGTTGGTCAAGCTGGTCTCGAACTCCTGACCTCATGATCCACCTGTCTTGGCCTCCCAAAGTGCTGGGATTACAGGCTGAGCCACTGTGCCTGGCCAGGTCTTGCTTCTTTATCCAGCTCACAACTCTGCCTTTTAAGTGGAATGTTTATTATATTCAAGGGCAATATTGATATATGATGCATTAATTCTATCATCGTGTTGTCAGCTGGTTGATTCTTATGTCAACTTGATTGTATAGTTGCTTTATAGTGTCAGTGGGCTCTTATGGTGGCAGGCATTGTTTTTTCATTTTCATGTTTAGCACTCCCTTAGAGACCTCTTTTAAGGCAGGTCTGATGGTAACAAATTCTCTTAGCATTTGCTTGTGTCAAAAGGATTTTATTTCTCCTTTGTTTTTGAAGCTTAGTTTGGCTGGATATGAAATTCTTGGTTGAAATTTATTTCTTTTCCTTTTTCCCTTCCTTTCTCCTCCTCTCCCTTCCTTTTCCCTCCTCTCACCTCCTCTCACCTCCTCTCCCCTCCTTTCCCACCTCCTTTCTCCCCTCCTTTCTCCCCTCTTCTCCCCTCTTTGCCCCTCCCTTTCCCTCCCCTCCCCTCCTCTCTTGTCACCCAGGCTAGAGTGCAATGGTGCAGTCTTGGCTCACCACAACCTCCACCTCCCGGGTTCAAGTGGTTCTCCTACCTCAGCCTCCTGAGTAGCTAGGATTACAGGCATGTGCCGCAATGCCCAGCTAATTTCGTATGTTTAGGAGAGATGGGGTTTCTCCATGCTGGCTTCAAACTCCCAACCTCAGGTGATCCACCTGCCTTGGCCTCCCAAAGTGCTGGGATTACTGGCATGAGCTACCATGCCTGGCCTGGAATTTATTTTCTTTACGGATACTGAATATAAGCTCCCAATCTCTTCTGGCTTGTAGGGTTTCTGCTGAAAGGTCTGCTGTTAGCCTCATGAGTATATTTGTAGGTAACCTGCCCCTTCTCTCTAGCTGCTTTTAAAGGGTTTTTTTTTTTTTGTATTGACCTTGGAGAATCTGATAAATATGTGTTGGAGGGGTGGTTGACTTATAATATAGCATTTTGCAGTTGTTCCCTGAATTTGCATGTTGATGTGTCTAGTGAGGTTGGGGAAATTTTCATGGACAATTTCCATGTATTTCATTTGTACACTGCTGTGAAGAAATACCTGAGACTAGGTAATTTATCTTTATTATTATTATTATTTTTTATTGTACTTTAAGCTCTGGGGTACATGTGCACATCCCGCAGGGTTGTTGCATAGGTACTGACATGCCATGGTGGTTTGCAGTCTCCGTCCCCCTGTCACCTACATCAGGCATTTCTCTCAGTGTTTTTCCTCCCCGGCCTCCTTCCCCCCACCCCGCTGTTTCTCCCCTAGCCCCCTACCCCTCAACCTACCCCAGTGTTTGATGTTCCCCTCCCTATGCCCATGTGTTCTCATTGTTCAGCACCTGCCTATGAGTGAGAACATGTGGTGTTTGATTTTCTGTTCTTGTGTAAGTTTGTTGAGAATGATGGTTTCCAGATTCATACATGTTCCTACAAAGGACATGAACTCGTCGTTTTTTATGGCTGCATAGTATTCCATGGTGTATATGTGCCACATTTTCATTGTCCAGTCTATCATCGATGGGCATTTGGGTTGGTTCCAGGTCTTTGCTATTGTAAACAGTGCCACAATGAACATACGTGTGCATGTGTCTTTATAATAGAACTATTTATAATCCTTTGTGTATGTACCCAGTAATGGGATTGCTGGGTCAAATGATATTTCTATTTCTAGATCCTTGAGAAATCACCCAACTCTCATCCACAATAGTTGAACTAGTTTATACTCCCACCAGTAGTGTAAAAGCATTCCTATTTCTCCACATCCTCTCCAGCATCTGTTGTCTCCAGATTTTTTAATGATCGCCATTCTAACTGGCGTGAGATGGTATCTCAATGTGGTTTTGATTTGTTTTCTCTAATAACCAGTGATAATGAGCATTTTTTTCATATGTTTTTGACCTCATAAATGTCTTCTTTTAAAAAGTGTCTGTATGTTTTTCCCACTTTTTGATGGATTGTTTTTTTCTTGTACATTTGTTTTAGTTCTTTGTAAATTCTAGATATTAGCCCTTTGTCAGGTAGCTTGCAAAAATTTTTCCCATTCTTTTGGTTGCTGGTTCACTTTAATGATTGTTTCTTTTGCTGTGCAGAAACTCTTAAGTTTAATTAGATCTATTTTGGCGTTCGTTGCCATTGCTTTTGGTGTTTTAGTCATGAAGTCGTTGCCTATGCCTGTGTCCTGAATGGTATGGCCTAGGTTTATTTCTAGGATTTTTATGGTGTTAGGTTATGTTTAAATGTTTAATCCATCTGGAGTTAATTTTTGCATAAGGTATAAGGAATGGGTCTAGTTTCAGGTTTCTGCACATCATTAGCCAGTTTTCCCAACACCATTTATTAAACAGGGAGTCATTTCCTGATTGCTTGTTTTTGTCAGGTTTGTTAAAGATCAGTTGGTTGTAGGTGTGTGGCATTACTTCTGAGGCCTCTGTTCTGTTCCATTGGTCTATATCTCTGTTTTGGTACCAGTACCATGCTGTTTTGATTACTGTAGCCTTGTAGTATAGTTTGAAGTCAGGTAGCATGATGCCTCCAGCTTTGTTCTTTTTGCTTAGGATTGTGTTGGCTATGCAGGCTCTCTT